>LXGT01000106.1:0-88639 GCA_001640655.1 Endoconidiophora laricicola | reverse complement strand
GGGGGGCACCGGAGCAAGCTTACATGGTGACAATATGTTATCAAGGTAGCCAGTCTAAAAATTGGCGACGGTGTGAAGCAAGAATGTGAACAAGTGCAACAGCCACGGGCAAAATCCAACGTAGTATTGAAGAGCAGAAAAATTGCACAAGTAGCAATCGAGCACGTCGTGTAATGTCTTGTCGTAGCAGAGGTAGCGGATATGGGCGTCGGAGAAGAACGGCGGGCACGACGAGTAAAAAGTTATGTTTATAGTCAATATCCAGGCTGACGGGCTGGACCGAAGCTTGTTTTTTTGCAGTCTTGTGTAGGAATGTCACAATAGCACAATAGCCGCAGTAGCGGTAACAAAGCAATACTAGTAAACTGAACAGCAGCACTAGATGGACGGGACGGGATCGATGTGATAGCAGGGCTGCAGGCTTGTTTGGTTGGAATCTGGAACAGCCAGGTGGGACTTTGGCCGCCTATATAGTGAGCGGTGCCTATCTAGTGTCTGTCTCTGTCAGCAATGACAGCAGTAACTGCTTGAAATATTATGAAATCAAGGTAGGCATAATCGGCAGCATGAACAAAGTACAAAATATCTGACTAAATTACCTTTGATTTACAGATGTATGGTGTGGCGGAGGGACTGCACAACTGTTTGGGGCGTGATGATCAATTGTGTGAGAAAATACTGGGAAAAGCTGCTGCTATTTTGTTAGTCGCCTGAATTGGGTGACCGTCCCGCAGATGTTCACGCCTGATCCCCGCCTTTACCGCCTATCTAGAACTTTGTTCTAGGGGCTGGCTTGGGCATCACAGAGGAATGGCAATCCCCACTACCGCTATAAAAGTACTTAGCTTCTACCGCTGCTACATAAGCTTTCTGACAAAGGAGGGCTGTTAGGGTTAGTTTTCTTTAGTCTTCCGAAACTCAGATCTTTGCAGTGCATCTTGCTTACTAATCGAAATTTTACGTCCTTCATGTAAGACGAGCTACCTTGATCTGCATGAATTGCACTCGTTAGCTGAGCGAGCAGGGCCATGTGAACCCTCTAGGTTCCGTTGTCTTTTCTATATCCTGTGTGCTAGCCTGTGTATTGGTGGCTTGAATTCCATGTACGTCACCTGCACATGCAACAAGGGCTTGTAATACGCGCTCACATATGCAGGCCTGGAACATGCTTTCGCTCCTCTTAATATCATGACGATACCTCGAATTAACACGAAGATCATGTTGGATACACACTGGGAAACATGACATTAGGATTCGAACCTTGTCACATGCTATTGGGGCCATATAGAAGCCATGAGGAAATCTGCAGGAAGAGATAGTCGGTAATCAGTACTGACTCTGCTTGGTTGATTGGGTAACCTTGAAATGTGGAAACTAGCACTGTGTTGGAAAAGCACAGGTCTTGGAAAGAAGAACCTATTGTTTGATGAGAAGGTAACGAATGAGTAGAACCTTTAAGCTCTCTTGGAACATATAGTAATCCCTGATTCAACAGGTCCTTACTATGAAACATGGACGGTATAGTTATTAATAAAATCATTTACGGAATATGTTGAAATCCTTGATATCTTTGCGAATACAATTGGGTAGTAGTGTACTGTTTGATCATGTGAGAAATCATGACCATTGTTCGGACTGAACCGTGATACGGAAGATATGAGCCTAGAAAGCACAGAGTGATATCATCCCTTTGTCTCTGGGCAGATTTCTGTTAACTTAGGACAGCCTACGTCATCGGTAACTTCGTTGCGAAAATAAAAAAATATTAGTTTAACATCAACGGCTACTAAGTTGGCTGCAAGTGGTAAACTTCTTACCTGATTTATCGATAAGACCCACATCTCCATCATGAAGTTATATGTAGCAAAAGGCAAGTGTTAAGTGTCATTGTCTATATTACTAGTAAGAATAAAACCCAAAGTAGTACCGGAGCTCGTCAACCTTTATTTGATGAGTAGATTTTCGCCTGTGACTAAATATAAGTTTTCACAACTTCGATATCGGCCGTTTACCATATCATAAAAGCGAATCTAGTCGGTGTCAATTTATCATCTTGCTGTTATCAGAACTCAAACATGGAGATTATTGGCAATTCTGATCTTCCATTCTGTGTTGGCGTGCGCCAACTAACTTATGATGACGTTGATGCCTGTGAAATCGTCGAAAACGACTCTTTTACAGACCCAAGATACCGTGCTACACGCGAAAAGGTTCGTATTAGGCATAGCTAGCGGTCACTATAAATTGACATATCCAAGCTGCACAGCCTCTCGTACACTTGTGTGTCTCAACTTCGTCATAGCTCTAGAGACTAATATTGAATCTAGTTTGAATATCGACTTACACACTATCCCGAGCTATGCTACGGTATTTTTCTCAAGGCGAAGCCAACTGACATTCTCTACGGCAAATCTCTGCCTACTCAGAGAATTGCTACTAGACTACCCACTTCAGATGATTCAACAGATGAGGTCTGGTTCCTTGTCGGCCACGCTGTTGCTTCACGCTCTACTAATCCGGTAGTCTCCGATGAAGACATGTCGGTGCCAGCTAACTGGCGTGCTGCAGACTATAAGGCTCGAAAGGGTACTATGACTGGCATCCATTCTTTTGCTCTTTCCCAGTGTGTGCAAAGAAAGGGCCTAGGTCGGCAACTTATGACCAGCTACATAAACCGGATGAAGGCGCGTAGCGATGTTGACAGCATTGCGTTGTTATGTCAGGATGTTCGTATAAAAAATACACTTTAAGACCATGGCAGTTCTTTTGCTAACATGTCATACTTTACAGCACCTCTTTGAGATGTACAAGGCTATGGGATATAGTCCATCAAAGGAACAAAGCCTTGTCACATTTGGCGGAGGCGGCTGGAACGATATGGTACGTCAAACATGATATATACAAACTAGTCCCGTCACATGTGCGTGTATATAATTGATACCCGCTATACATGGATACCAAGCCATCTGTATGTCTATGCAGCAGACATGCAATACTCATACTAACACGAAACGCATAGACCCTCTCCACGAAGATCTAGATACGCACGATAGACGGTGTACAGTACTCTACGACTAATAACTGTTGATGGATGGTGGCATCAAATGTAGTAGGGTTTGGCTGCAGCTAAAAGAGCAGCTGGCCTAGGTTTTTCTTTCTATTAAGGAGTCCCCAAAGTGTCCAAACGCCTTCCGATAAACCCGTGATTTCTAAATTGAAACAAGCATGGTCTTTCCCTTGCCTTTTTTGTTGCCCTTTATAGAAGCTCCGGTGGTGGTATATAGGTTTAGTCCGTGGCCTTGTACTTAGCACGGTACTGCTCGGTACGTTGGACCTCCTCGGCTGAGGCAAAGCCCTTCATGCCCTGGATGATATCATCCAGAGTCAAGATAGCGTAGATGGGCAGGTTGTACTCCTTCTTAAGCTCACCAATAGCACTGGGCATGGGCTTAGAATCATCGCCGTCAGGAGAAGGCAGCTTCTCCATACGATCGACAGCAACGACGATACCAACAACTTCACCACCCTCTTTAGTAATCTTGGCAATGGCCTCACGCTTAGCAGTGCCAGCAGTGACAACATCATCGACAATTAAGACACGCTTACCCTTTAGAGGGCAGCCGACGATGTTACCACCTTCGCCGTGGTCCTTGGCCTCCTTGCGGTCGAAGGAATAGCAAACGCCAGCGTACTCGGGGCCCATGGAGCCTAGAGCTAGAGTGGCCATTGTGGCTAACGGGATGCCCTTGTAAGCAGGGCCAAAGACAACATCAAACTTTAGGCCGGCAGCGGCGGCATCGGCGATGGTTTTGGCGTAGGCCTGTGACAGAGCAGCTAAAAGGTCGGCGCGGTAGAAATCGCCGGCGTTGAAGAAATAAGGCGACTGACGGCCACTCTTGAGAGTGAAGCTGCCGAACTTCAGAATGCTGCCATCAATGGCGGCCTTTAGAAAGGCGGCCTTGTGGGGAGGAAGGGTGGAAGACATTTTGAAAAAGCTTTTGAGCTTTTATACAGGCTGGTCAAGAGAAAATAAAATTGTAAGTATGGAGAGAAGAAAAAATCCAAAATAAGCAACAGACGAGACTTTGAAATCTCGAAAATTATATGTGGAAATTTTGCAGTCAACCGGCCCCGCAGGCCTTACATACATTCGACATATAGTTTCGTCATGGAGAGAAATACTAAGACGGAATTGTGTTTTGGTATGAGCTTGCTAGTAGTTCATCGGCCAATAGGACGGGCCAGACGATCCTTGCTATCGGTGAATGTGGGGTCTTATCGTTCACCGAAACATAGCGATAAGGAATTTTCATGTCAGTAGATAAAAAAAAAGCGATTAGTATCAACTCTGCGAAGCATCAGGATTCAGCCAATTTTCTGCCATACTTCCATTACTTTTTCTATCTTTCCTTACCCTACACCAGGCATTCAAACTTCACGTAACTGTTGTTTTGTTATCTATCCAAAGCCTTGTTTCACCCTTGTCCAGACGATCACGGTCTCTCTAGGGTCTTGATACCCTCGTCTTCATACAACAGACAACCCAAGGCCAGATATAAACAATAATATCATAGCCACGATGGTACAAGGCGGCATAAAGAAAAACCACTCACGGATAGCGCCCAAGGCCAACAAGGCCACCAAGAAGGGCGCTAGCACCAAAACCTCGAAGCCCAAGAAGATGAAGACATCCCACGAAAAGCTGCAGCGCAAGTTCGCCGGTGCCCTCGTTGCTAAGACTGAAAAGTTACTTGGCGAGCGTGCTGGACATCTGGAGATCATTGGCAAGGGAAAAAAGACTGCTCCCGAAGACCGCGTCAACTTTAAGGGCGGCTCCAAAAAGTTTGGTTAACGCGGTTTCTATCGCTGGCCAGCGTTCTCTGTGCTGAAGATGTACACAAGAAGGATGGCAATAGAAACTGAGGGAAATAGATGTACCACTGGATTACTTATATATATGGGCGGCTTTGTGGTTCTCTTGAGAGTAGGCCTCTCTACATCCTATTGTAAATCATGGCACCTAACCCGCCCATCATATTTGAGAGTCATTAATTGTTTACTTTTGTTGATATCTTTGCGTGCATAGGTTTTTATAAAGGTGGCGTTCAGGTAGTACTTGGGTAATCGATCAAATTATGCACAAAAATCTGAATATCTCTAACCCTACAGCTATCAACTCGTGCTTGCATGAAATATCCATCTTTTGGCGTTATCAGGAATCTAATTACCCTTATAGAGACCGTATAGATGTGAATACCTGAGGACTGTCCTTTTGTTAAGTACTGGAATTCACGGGCATGAAATTATAAACTCCATAAAAAATTTCTAATAACTATTGATTTTGATATTCGCAGCTTGAAAAAATAAAGGTTTTAGTTCCTTGATATCTGTTGCTAAATTTGGTAGTTAGACGGCCGAGTTACGGAGATATCGCAAAATACTGCCATCATGAAGTGCATATCATCCACATTATCATTAAGATAGATACTAGGCTTACAATGTCCATGAGGGGTGATCCTTGAACTACTAATCACTCATGCTGCTATTGTCAGTCCCATAAATTCACAAATTACGAACTTGCTTTTTTAACAACATGTCGAGAACTGCTTCTTTCAATATTGGGGCCGAGTACTTGAAGCTTCGCTGTGCTGTGAAGGAACATTCAAAGTCACTTTCATCTACTGACGACCGCACAATTGCCACTATACCGGACACTGAAGCTCTAGCGAAGGCCCGAGATTCGCTCCCCAAGTATTCACAGAATGACTATCTAGCTAGTCATGGTCCCAGTCTGACTCTGGAGCATATTCGACAGGATATATTGCCTGCGCTCAATGGCCAAGCTGTATCGAACAGTTACTTTGGCTTTGTTACCGGAGGCGTGCAACCCGTAGCTGAAGCAGCAGATAACATCGTTTCAGCCCTGGACCAGAACTGTGGCGCTCACATCGAAAGTCACTCTATTGTCGTTGATGTTGAAAATGCTGCATTAGATATGCTGGCGTATACTATAGGTCTAGATCCTGAGCGTTTTAATGGCAATATCCTCACTACAGGCGCCACTGGAAGCAATATCCTGGCTCTGGCATGTGGCCGTGAAGCTGTGATCTCCAGACATTTAGGTAAAGGTGAAAGTGTTGCTAAACTTGGACTATTAGGTGCCTGTGTCAAGTCAGGAATCTCGGAGATTCAAGTGCTTACAAGTGGCGGCCATAGTTCACTGTCTAAGGCTGCTGCTGTGATTGGCTTGGGATGGGATGCAGTCACGGAACTTTCTTTAAGCAACGATATATCGTGGCGCCTTGATATTGATGAAGTCGAAAAGAGGCTACAACGACCCAATGTTGCTTCGATCATCTCGGTTAGCATGGGTGAGGTCAATACGGGCTTCTTTGCGACCTCTGGCCTCGCAGACATGCAGCGTTTGCGTCAACTCGCAGATACATATGGTGCTTGGCTTCATGTCGATGGTGGTAAGTTGAATAGTTCCTATATTGTTTTTTATGATAGTTCTAACCTGTTTACTAGCCTTTGGCATCTTTGTTCGTACACTGCCAGACGATCCAAAATACGCTGTCCTAAAGAATTACACCTCCGGACTTGAGTTGGCCGATAGCATCACGACTGATGGACATAAAATTTTGAATATAATATGTACTGGTACCATGTTGATAGCTTACGATGGCATGATTTAATGTTGCTGATACTATCACTACTACTAGCCTTATGACTGTGGCATATTCTACAGTGCCCACCGGGACATCATGAGACAAACATTCCAGAACCCTAATGCTGCCTATCTTGCGGTTACCACATCTGGGCTCCCAAGTCCTTTGGATCATGGCCTTGAAAACTCGCGTCGTTTTAGGGCTTTACCACTATATGCACTCCTCCATAGTCTTGGAAAGGATGGTATATCCCAGATGGTAGGGCAAATGATAGACTTCACAAGATTGCTTGCCCAGAATATTGAACATGAAGTGCCCGAGTTAGAAGTCTTGAGAAATCTAGAGCTAGAGAAGGACAGTATCGACGGGATCAGCTTCATCTTGATGGTGCAGCAAAGGGACCGCGAGCAAAACAAGACGCTCGTACACCGGATTAACAAAACAAGGGAGATTTTCGTAAGTGGCTCCACGTTGAACGGAGAGCTGGCCGCTAGAATCGCAGTTTCGAGCTACAAAACCAGAGTTGAAGACGTGCCTCGGATTATTATGCTCTTGAAATATGCCGTAGCGGAGAGATGAATTATTTGGTACTAAATAGTCAAGTCAGTTGGTATATTGATTGGGATTTGTGATGAGCCCTAGATAAAATTTGAAGAGACAACAGCCTCTTCTATAAACAAACACACCGATAACTCCATTTCCAATAACGCCATAAGACAGTGAACGACGCAGTGCTTTTAAAACGTACTCCCCAAGTGATATCAACAAAAGAACGAGCTAACAAAAGACAAATATGCAGCATGGTAGCCAGACCGATAGTTCTTTCTTCAGGCATCGAGTTCTGCCCTCTCGCGACGCTCTTCCTCTTCCATCTCCTGTTCTTTGACTCGAAGACCCTCTACAAGCTCTGTGCCATCCATTCCTGCAGCTTCCTGGTCGCCATCAAGGCTAGTAGCGCCAGCCTTTTCCTTGGCAGCTTTCTGCGATGCTGCAATGCGCTCGCGTACTAATCTTGCAATAGCATTGTCGGTCTTAACATTGAGCGTCTCTAGTCTCTTATCCAGATCACGCTTCAAATCCCAATTCGGCTTCTTAGGTTGTAACTTGAAAAGGTCCACGCCTGCGGTATCAGCCTCATCTTTGCGGGTGGCCTCTTGTACTTCGGCCTCGATCTCGGCGGCTTGTTCTTCAAGCGTTGGCCCTTCGAGGGCTTCGTTGGGTGCAGACTCGAAACCGAGCTTGGGCCCACGTGCTTCCGGATCATAGTTGCGTCCGGAAAGGTGCAGTGAGGCGACGTCAGGTATGGCGGGAGACTTGTTGCGCTCGGATTCTGGGGTAGCGACTTCGTCGGTAGGTTGTTTGCGCTTCAGCGAACGGAGCTGCGCTAGGCGCGCTTTGCGGGCGTCGGTGGCGGCACCGAGTGATGACATTGTAGATATGGTGCGAGAGAAATAAAGATTGAAGCAAAAGAAACAGCGCATGCAATCAATAGATATAGAAATTAAGCCTTGTATAAGTTATGTTGAATTTTTTTCGCACAAGTTTAAGTTTGGCTGAACTATGGCAGGCAATGGCTCGTTACGAGAGTAAATGCAAGGCTGAAAAAACTTGCTATCGCTTTTTTTTTCTCTTTGTCACTTCAATCAGCCTTGTCCTACCATATAATTCAAAAGTATCACTACAGCTCTCACTTGCCGTCTTGGAACTAATCGATTTGTGGTGTTTGATACCAATACGGCCTTGACTTTTTTGTATATCTTTTTTTTTTTTCAAGCTGAGAATGGCTCGGTGATATCTTACTTTCACCTCTACATTTGCTTACGCATCGCCTTGTCACATGCTTCGGGGCTGCTCCGGCATTTCGCTCAGCGCTTCTCGGGGCATTGCGCTCTCGACTCGCTGGGTATCACAACGGCTTCCTGCTACATGGAGCTTCCATGCGTCGGAACTCATACAGCCTCTGCCGCTTCGCCAACCATATAGCGCCATATGGTCTAGCTGTCCGCAATGTCGTTTATATACGTCTAATAGTGCGGTCAATGTGAACTTGCCACAGCACACCGGTGTTACAGATGATTTTTGGGATACATACGAAAACAATTATGAATCCAAAGTTAGCCCTCGTCCTCCAAACCCAAAAACAAGCATGCGAACTCATAGTGCAGCGTATGACAGGGAATCCCTCCTGATAAACAAAGGCGATTCGCGGCTTCGAAGACAGGGCCGATGGAAGCATCAGATCGTCGCCTATCCCAACCGGAATAACAAACCTACACAATCCTTTGTGCCGTTCTTCGATTACCAAGAATGGGGCTGGCTTCGGCATCAGTATCCCAAGGCGGATATCCCACATATGCGCAGGACACATCGACGATGGAAAGAACATTGCGAAGATGTGCGCAAGAAAAGGTGGCAGTCTAAGTTCGTTCCGGCCTGCTCAAGAGCATTGCTTGACTGTAAGACAGCCGACGATATGGTTCCCATATGGGAGAAATGCAAGCTTGAGAAGCCAGCGGTGTATAAAGATGACTTGTCTGTATGGCGGCCCATCATGCTTACTCTATTATCGCTGGATATTCCCCGAGCGATGATGTTTCTGGACGCTACGACTCGTGGCGATTGGCTTCCAGAGGGATATATGATATCAGATTCAATACGAACTGCTGCATATGCCATTGATAAATACAAGAAACATCAAAGAACCCCAGAAGCAGCTAATCATGTTATTAATGCAATGATGATCATCATAAAGCGTACACCAAAGAATTATGTTCCTCACCGTCAAAGCGACTTCTTTTATGCTCAAAAGCACGCAGACCCCGAACAGGCGTTGCAGTTTTACATGCTTCTACTTGAAAAGGACATAAAAGTACACCCAAACACCATGGCTCAAATAGCTTATCGTTTATCGACGCATACGACTTACAAGTTCTACGCTATGCGTATCATCTATGAAGCTATGGAGGGTATCGATGGCATTGAAAAGCTCTCCAGCTGGGCTAAAGTGTGTACAACACTTTTTCTCCCGGGCCGGCATAAGGATGAAATTGACCCCGATGACCCAGGAACAATGGCACAGGAGCTTTGGGCTGCGCTTATTCCTGCTGGCTTTTCGCCTAGTCTGATTCACTTTACAGCACTTATCAGATATCTATGTATCCACGGCCACATGGAAACGGCATGGAAGGTCTTTGAGATCGTAGTAGAGCATGACATCGATCCTGATCCAGTGCTATTTGCTACGCTTCTTGACGGTGCCAAGCGGACGCTAGACATGGAATCGTTCCGACGCACAACTGCACTCATATCAGAGAGTAGAACTGTCACGGTCCCAATGTGGAACTCGGTACTACATTATATCCTTGTGTTCGCTGTCTCTGAAGCGCATCATAAAGGCCTTCACTATCCCCGGGTTATCCCATCGTTCGGTCCTCTGCTTGAAATATATTGTAAAATCTTTAAGGTCGACGATTTGGAGCGAATGCTTCCGCCAGACTACGGAATCCCAACATCTGACCTGTCCGAATGGCGCTTTGCAACTGACTTGTTACACCATGTGGATCAGGCTATTCCAGATATCGCAAATGAATACAAGGCGCAACCAACTACTTCAACACTAGTACTTATGATCACATCGTATCTACGCAATGTGACGAAGCCTTTTGACATAATGGCGTTCTACTCAAATTTCAGACGCCGGTTACTATCAGGCGACACGGTGGCTAATTTGATTGTCAAGGAACAGGGCACGCTGGTACATGACATGGTCATCAAGGCGTTCGCCGGATGGCCTGGAATGTTGCGTGCGTCTGTAGAAGTCTTCAATGACATGAATTCTGAGCCTACTGCTGCCGCTCATTCCACCGATGAGCTCAACAATGCGTCATCACCAGATGTCCCTCAACCACCACACAACCAAGAAAATCTGGATGCAGATCAAGTACCTTCTCTGCCGCCCCGTCATCCCTCTCCGAGCATATACTCGTGGAATATCCTCTTGCATTCATGGATCGTGCAACGCTCTGCTGAACCTGACAGGGTAGTCCAGTTGATGAAGGACAGCGGTATCAAGCCTAATATTGTGACCTGGAACACTCTGATTTCTGGGCATGCACGCGCCCAACAACCGCGTAATGTCGTTGCTGCTCTGCAGAATTTACACAGTGATGGGTTCAAGCCGGACGGATGGACCACGCGTGCGCTCGAGCAGCTGCGTAACAAAGAAGCAGTGATGAAGGAATTGCAGGAGGCTATCAATCTTGAAATGGCATCGACATATAACGTTGGTGGTATATAAAACTCAATGGGGATTTTCTTTGAAGAAGTATTTACGTAGAGCTATTTAGTAATACAAGTGTCCGGCCTAGTTTTGGAGACCTTTTACATATATTCTATTATATAACAGCTTACTAGTACGATGTATACTAGGTATCTATAATGTGTGCCATGTGTTATATATTATCGTCCATGGATTCCATTACTGGACAAACGGGTTCGCGGCCGGGCTCCGCTATTTGAGGAATCTTCACGCATGAAGTGTAAGTCGTTGTCCATATTTTTGGCTAGCTAAGCTTAATAACACCTCAAACGTGATGATATCTAGCGAATGCTTGTCTGGCTATGATTGCAGGCTATTTATGGCTTTGGTGAGGTGTGCTACCAGATGCTGTTCCAAATTGGGGCATTTGCTGTTGAGGGCTCGCCGTTGGTTATGCCACGAATGCAAGCTAACATACTGTAAGTCAAAGCGTATGATTTTACCACAATAGGCACTGTATCTTTAACGTTTAGCTTTGATCTGTGTGATTATAGACATTTAATTGGCTGTCTGTCGAATCCGGAGTGAACGCAAGATCCAGGCCATGCCCATAAATCAACCTGCCTGGCGCCAACCCACGAGGCTGACCTTTAGCGAGACTTGAGTACACACATGAAGAGGTTAGCAAGATGGGCGGCGGCTGTTTGTGGGGTGCGGAGAGTCGAAATCTATTGTTTCTTGTCTGATATCACAATTCTCGACAGTGAATGCAGCCTTGTCAGATGTGGTCTTCAAGTCCTATACGGAATATATATATATATATGTAGTGATGATGAAGTGTGTGTGTGACATCTTCTGGCACACGCAGATGGAACAAGTTGTCTCCTATTACTATGTAGCCGAACTCTAAGTCACTATTAATCATCTGGTTATAGGCTCCGCTGATGAGATTTAGTAAATATGAGATCAGAAGGTATGTTTAGCTAAATCTTATCAATACCAGATTGTTCCATGTAACCTATAACCTGCGAAAAGCGATTTTCATTCGGATTACACGTTAGCAGCTTTAACGCACGTGGGTGGTGGTGTTTGAAACTGGGTTGATGGTACGATAGGATATGGTTTCGGCGGATTTCATTATGATCCAAGGATACCAGCCATGTATGAGGAATACGGCGAAACTGCTGATATAAATCGTCGGTGGTCTCGGATTTAACACTAGGAGGAACTCTATCGAGGCTGATTTCTTTAGCTGCATGCGACTCAGATCCCTACACAAGACGAAGCAGGTGTTGCAATCGAGGATTTGGAAAAGTACCATGATGACATGACGATGGACTAGAATATAGAAATGGGTCTAGATGTAATCGACCGAATCGAAGATACTCTGATTAATGAGTGCCGTGGTGAATGTATGAATTATTACAGTACGGATGGAGAAGAACTCTTTCATAGTCAAAAGTACTGAGTATAAAGCAATTGTCGACAGGCCATGTAGTACAATAGAGGGAACATTGTATTGATAACAAGTTGCTTTCAATGCATGCAAGATAGTTCAGGAATAGAGATGATGTTCGTCGCACAATGCCTGTATCTGTATATGCACGTAATGCAGCTTTTCTTGCTCTATAAGATACTGTAAGTGTACGGCTAGCACAACTCTCTGCATTGCATGCTTCTGTTCTATCTTTCCAGGCAGTCGAGAGGTTTTCCTGTGTAGTCGTTGAAAAATGAAATGCATCTCGTGATCTTGCTTGCCAATTTTCTTGCCCATCTGTGGCCATCGACCAGCCATGTCGTCTTTTGCTCCAGTTTAGTCAATTTTAAAGCCTCAACTGCAGCCTCTAACACAGCCTGTATTGCTTCATGAGTCTCTCTTGTAAAATCAGATGCAGACATGGCGGCTTCTATTCACCGATCAGTCTCCTCTGTCTTGAGTTCGAGGTCCGGGAGTATTATCAAGATAAGAAGCAAAATTGTTATATATTATAATAGTGACCTGCTTATAAGATTGAGAAATTTAAAATGAGAGGGTAATGATACAGCTATATTGGCATTTAGTTACTAGTATTAGTGAACATTTGTATGTAAAAATCAAATGCTGATAATATTTTATGGGACTAAACATAGTATAGTACCTACTTACAGGAGTCGAGTAGAGTACTGACCTAAAGTGAAAACATCTAGTCAGTTTGGTTAGCCTATATGTGATAGGTGTAACCAATAGAAAATGAAGATGGATGACCTACCCTGATGTAACTTTTTTTCCTTATCAGTGGACGTAGGTGCGATTGACAACTCTCCTATCAGTATATAAAACTAACATAACGCTGTTCCCAAACCGCAAGGGACAGTTCTGCAGAACAACAAACACTAGGATAGGATCGGACAAGAAAGTCTCTAAATCAAGTAAGACAGGAAAGTTCATACTTAAAGAGGAAATGTGTTCATTTAGTAGCCAGTCTCAAACTTATATGATTAAACTTCGATAGTTTAGCATCTTAGAGTTAGAGGGGAATATACTAGGAAGATAGTGTCTTTATACGAACTAATTGCATGCCATAACTCGAATTACTAATATATAGACTACAATCTCGAAAGTAACTAACTACTAGTTGGTACATTTAGAAAGCAGAAAATGATTTATTAAGACTACTGACAAAAGTCGTAGCAAGCCATATACATAGTAGCTCAAAAGCTCGTATTAACCCGATATAAAACCAACCGGACCAAGTAAACTAACTGAAGGGAAAATGAAAGAAATCGAGATAAGCCGCAAAGCAAAAGTAGTGGTATCAGATCCAATCCAGACCAAGAAAACAAGAAGGAAAAAAAAGAAAGAGATTAAGGTAGCATTGGTCAAACTTTATGTTGGTCGATGAATTAAGGATAAATATATATACCGTCTTTAAGAAGACGGCATATTTTTATCTTCGTCACTTGGTTTGTTGGTCCAAACTGAGTTGGTGGTTGATAGGTCGACAGACAGCCACCTAATATAGATATCTGGAGCTGAGTTCTCATCTAGTTTTCTATGCCCTCTAACGTTGTCCTATCTCTCACAAAGAGACAAAACGCCAAGTTTTCATACTTCGATCGCTGGCTACGAGACACCCTTGTGATATATGTAGCGAGGATTAGAGGTAGAGAAGATGGAAAGATATTGACTCGAGATGACACATAGAAATAGGACTCACTATTACGATCAAGCGAGGAATAATGTGTAAAGAGATAAGATGCAGTAGCAGATCAAAACAAAGAAACCCCGAAGAGAGAGTTATAAGAAAACGCCCGGAACTCCATAGAGACAGATACCATACCCAAAACATTAACCGCCTACTCTTGCTGGTGACAAACGAAGCATTTTATCAATATTCGATCTAACAACCTACAGATCGTACTCATTTTTTTCTATCGATACAAGAACGACAGCAGAAAGAAGAAAAAGAAAAGATAAATCGGAATATCAGACAAGCAATTGAGTGGTACAAACAAACAAGCAACGCTCTATAATTGCTTAATTTTATTTGGACAGAATAGCCTCGTAAAAGGCAGCCAGGCCGGAAATACCAGCACCGACTAGCAGACCCTGCCAGCCGCCATACAGAGCAGCGTTGACTCTGCTCACGGCGACCTGGTGGATCAGGCCGTTGAACGAAACGCCTTGGGCGAAGATGACAAATGACAGTACAGCCTTCGCAATGCTGAAGGACAGAGGGTCAAAAGTGTACTTGCCGCGCACCTTCTTGGAGCCAGCGTTCGATGATAGGTTGTAGAAGTAGGCCAGGATCAGTGGCGCAAAGACAGTCGCGGTCAGCCAGGTCAGCACGGGGCCCCAGAATGAGCAAGTGATGAGGATCTTTAGGTTAGGAAGCACCACGGGGATGGATGGGGTTTGTAGGGCAGGCACGGCAGGTACGATAAACCACAGCGCATCAGGTAGCACGGCAGGGCGCAGGAAGTAGGCCTCGAAGGCGGCGATGCTAAGTAGGATGCTAGGCACAGTGCTCAGAGTCGAGCGCGTGGTAACGGTAACGTCAGCGACCTTGCTCTCCTGCACGGCGACAACACCGCCCTGAAACAACTCCGTGCTGCGGTCGATAACCTTTTGCACACTGGCGGGAGTCGCAGGCAGGTTCAAACGCGCCGAAGCCATGGCAAGGGCACGAGCGGGCGTCCGGGGAACGAGTGCATGAGGGGTAGAAGGCTCCTCTCTGTAATGAAGCAGTATTAGGAACGGGTGAACACGCGCGATACAGCCAATTTATGCATGCTGTTATTGATGTTTTGCGGTTGAAGGGGTGAACTTACGAATCAACAGGGGCGCCTTCAGTTGCGCGTGCAGAGCGGCGGCGCAGAGCAGTGCTAGGCGCCTTGAGCTCGGTAACACCAAAAGACTCGCGCTTGATAGGAGAACCAACAGAGCGGGCGCGCGAGGTCCAGAAGCTAGAGAGGCGGCTATCGCTGATAAGGGTGGCTTCGTTGGAGAGAATATACGACTCGATGAGACTTTCAAGCTCGGCTTTTTTGAGAACATCGTAACTAGTAAGACAAAAATCTGTGTTAATAGATACAAAGCAAGTTCTTCTAGGGGGTGGACATATGGCGGGATTGGGGGAGGGGCGGAGGGGGGGGGGGTTGTTTTGTTAGTTATTTCGAGGTAGCGATGATTATAGTGGCGGCGATGGATAGAGGGGAAATCCCAAGCGCAGCAGTTAGCTGTTAAACAAGCAGAAGTAACCGCTACAAAGAGTGCAAGATTTCGAAAGATTTAAGAATAGAGCATTACTAATTGATTATGCGCAAGGGCAAGACACACCGCGAAGGGTATTCTGTAGAGCATATAAACTTACTCTTGAAGATCGAGGTCAGTCGCGAGTTCGAGCAGATCGCCCTTGCGCTGGGCGCGTAGCCAGGCGTTGGAAGACATGATGGCGAAAATGAACACGAAAGCCGGCGTGTTAGATGATGATGAATGAGGCGGTCTGCGAGGCAGAAAATCTGCAGGAAGCCGTCGCGACAATAGAAGATGGCGTATTTTAAAGTTGGCGGTGGCGCTATATTTTATACTGTATAGTATAAAAGTGATAACTATGGAAATTTCTGATGATATGACGGCAACAGATAAAAAGACAGGAAAGAAAAAAGATTAAGTGTTGGCGTTTTGATGTATGCAAGGCGCAAAATCTAGTGTAAGAAGGAAAAAGAAAAATAGGGTAGGGCCAAAAGTTTGATGTAACTTTTTGCGAAAATAAAAATAAAAATAAAGGAATAAAAAGGGAAAAGCTCGCGATGGCCGCGAGTGGGCCTATTTCTTTTTGTTGCTGATTCATTACTTAAAAATACAAATAATTTGCCTATTTTATTCATAGGCGGCAAATGTTTGTTTTGCTATAATTTCTTTGCTAGAACAAGAATCGACAGGGCTTTGAGTGCTGGAAGAGAACTAGTTAGGCGACATAAACAACGCGTCTATTGAGGTATCGTAGCACTGCAAGCCCAAAGCAGCCCGTCTCAATCACGAAAGTGGAAAAGAAGGAAAAAGCTTCTTATTCTTCTCCCTCTCTAGCCTCGAACAGGGATTGATGTTTCTTTTTCATCCGGCTGCCTGCCGCTTGTCTGTTATTATTGTTTGTCTCTGGATTGCGTTTGCTGCAACAAAAGCTGGCATATTATTCCAGGCACCGCATTATCCATCGCAATACCCTGTGACATGATACAGCGACTGTATCATCGTCGTCCAACTGATTTCAATGCTGTGTTCCTGAAAAGCTGCTCCCCCAAGAGCTCCCACCCAAGTCACTTCGTGCTAGCTGACTAACTTGGCTTATATAGTAAGTAGCTTTAGCTTAGTTTAGGGTGAAGTTTAGCTATGATGCTATCTTCGATTGTTACTCTGATGCGAACCTGACCAAGCAAGCACGTCGTTGCATGAACTCTTGTTCGCCCTGTTCCTGGAGGAGCCTTTTCTTGGTTCAGGACGCCTCTCGATATTATATTTCCTTTGGTTCTCTGTGTTGTCATTGTTTTTCGAGGCCGCTATTCCATCGGTGAGAGAAAAATTTAAATTACCAAACATTTCCTACCTCTCAGCTGGCCTCTGATTGGCTGGAAGCTGCCGACTCGCCGAAAAGGGAAAATTGAGGTGGCTGGGTCTGTCAGTTCAATACCGCGCAGACTAACTACGCTACAAAAAGACAGTCTGCTATACAGTGTCGCACATGGTATATTTCACACAGGTTGATGCAAGGACTTTGTATTATTATGCTGTATTTCCAGATTGGGTATCTTAACCAAACGACCGAGTAAGCCGCCATTATTATTATTCCTTTTGCCATAGATTCACCACTGATTATCAGTCCAAGAAGTTGACAAACTTCTCGTGGCCACGCTTCACAAAGCGCACCGGCACGTACTGCCCACGGAGCTTTAATGTCACTACTGAACGGGCCTCCTTCATGGTAGTAAGGAACTTAGCGCGCGCCAGGCCATAGACGTCTCTGCGCTGGTCAAGCGACATCGTGCCAACTTGGATGTCGGTAGCCCACTCGTCGACAGCTAGTTCGATGCTGTACTTCTGGAACACCACGGCAATTGCCGCCATCATCTCTACCTGTGCAATTCGCCGACCGAGACAGGACCGCGCACCGTCGCTGAAAGGAATGTATGCGCCGCGCGTGGGCCGGAAGAAGCCTTGACTGGACGCCGACTGTTGCTGTTGCTGTTCGCTCTCAGGGGTTAATTCCTCGTCGGATGTGTTGTGGCCATCTGAGGAACTGGTGTTGCTGCCGCCGGTGTTGCTGCGCGTGGCACGGCCGATGTTGGGGCGAAACCAGCGTGACGGGACGAAGTCGTCCAGGTCGTGGTCAAGGCCGCTAAAGCGACTAGCCTCAGACGGCCAGTAATCAGGGTGACGGGCCACAGCAGCGGCGCTGAGAAGCACTTCGGTGCCGGCGGGTAGTACGTGGGTCTGGTTCTTCATGGCAATGGTCTGGTCAGATGATGGAGACACCATTTTGGGCACTAGGATAACGGCGGGCATCAAGCGTAGGACCTCGTTCATGCAGGCGCCTGGCTGCGAGGTTAGTAGTGGTCCAATGAGGGCATCGTAGTCCCAAGTCGATGGGTCAGACTGGCCGACTATGCGGTCTAGATCGGCAATTAGCGCACGCTGGGCCGCAGGGTATGCAGCCAGGTACAGGAACATGAAGTGCAAAGCGTTCGCAGTCGTCTCATGGCCGGCCACCATCATGACAAAGATGTTGCCTAGAATATCGCTGCGGCTCAGGCGCGGAGCTTTGAGATCGACTAACGACGCCTGCTTGATCTTGAGCCAGCTGCGCTTCTCCTCATGATATGTCCGTGCCAGGTGGCCGATTAGATCCATGCCTCGGTCCTCATCACGCTGCACGTCATTGCGGATATCGTACAGACGCTCGTCCAAGATTTCGTCCATGTACTTCTTGTAGTTATCCTTGGCCTCTGCAGCAATCTTTACGAACTTGAACGGTAGGTATTCTAGCCACGAACACATTAGTATCTAGCAACACTGATAGAGGTTAGCCTGATATACTTACTCATGACCCACGTCGGGGCTAGCAGCACAACGAACAGATATTCCAGCAGCGTCGATAGACTCTGGATCAGCGTCATCGTGTGGCCGCCCATAGGGTCCTCGCTGGTATACTTCTCGTTACGCGGATCAACAGTGTGCTTGAAGACTTGACCAGGCCAGCGCATCGTGACACCAAACCCGACGTACGAGATAATATGCAGAGTCAGCTTCATAGTGTCCATTTCGACTGTCGTGATCGACTTGGGGTCCATTAGGTAGCCATCGATATACTCGGGCTTACGCGGCTCCTTTCCCGGCAACGGACGGTCCTCGGCCTGCGCCACCCACTGCTCAACCATGCCAGCCGACTGGTTGATGGACTCACGCCATACTAGCGCGGCGTTCTTCTCGTTGAACGTAGCGGCTGTAGTCTTACGGTGCATGCGCCACATAGGGCCCTCTGTCGTCAGCACACTAGCGCCAAATTGCTCCATTACAGCGTACACGCTTAGGTTTTTAGTGAAACGGTCCTTTTGCGTGGTGATTTGATGGATAACTTGCGGGTTGTCCGTCATCAATAATAAGTTGTACGGCGATACAACTAGATACGCCTCGCCGTTTTCAACATAGATGTCGTGATGACGGTGATAATCAGCATCCTGGAACGCCATGCTATGTTCGTGGGTTTAAACGGTCAGCGTTGTATTACATTGAAAAGCTAAAGTAACGATAGACAGGTAGAAGACTCACTTTAGCCATTTCTGGAACGGAAACAACGGCCCCATCTTGCGCAAGATGGGCACCATGAACACTGCAGTTGCGGTCCATGGAATCCAGAAGGGTGAGCAGGCTGTAGCATACAAATACAAAATTAGACAATATACAATTAAAGCATTGCAGATTTCTGTGAAACATACGACCAACGATGTAGTTTAGACCACTAGCCTTTGCCTTGGCAATGTTAGAGCGCCAACTAATGAGCAGTGACAACGTGCAGTACGTCATCACAGCTAGAATAGCCAGAGGCACAACTGAGCTAATCATGGCTGCGTAGGTGACAAGCAGACGGGATAAGAATATGACGGTGAAATAAAAGAGATAACAGATAGAACAACAGTTTGTAGCCTGAACAAGCTGAGTTGATGTGAAATAGTATGTGGTATAAAGAGCAATGTCAAGTACAAGATTAGTAGGAAGGGTAATATCAAAGAATACTATTGGAGCAAGAAGATATAAGCTAGCGCTACGAAATTGAATAGCAGTGGTTTGTCTAGGTTGGCAAATGAGAATCTCGAGAGATAGAGTCTTTGTTGCCTTAGCTGATCAGTAACACGGCCCGGGGCCACTGCTCATTTTAAACAACCACCTTTCGAAACAGCATCGTTTGAGTTTTTGGCAGTTTCTTTTGAATTTGTTTCCTAACGTATTGGGGGGGGGGGCGTGCGTTGAAACTTAAAACGAGAAAGATAATCTTTTTTATCTCCTAGCTGAAAAGGTCGTACTAATAAGTACTAATAGGACAGACAAGATACTACGTACTAGTAACAGTAAATGCCCGGGAGACCTAGTCAGCGTTCGGCATGGCCCGCTGTTTCCTTTCTTTGTTCAATCGAAGTAGCAGTGACTAGTTGGGTTCTTAGTTTTTTAGTACTTGCCTCATGTTTCCTTTCTGTCTAAGACTCGACGTCACTTACTGCAACATATGGTTAATCAATAATCCTATGCAATCATATAGTACGTATGATTAACTACTACGTTATAATTATAGAAAAGCACGCTACAACATTATTGAATATACTACAACCCCAGTTCTTTCACATGTGTCATATTTTTTTCTAAGGGCGTCTCTCAAGAGAATCAACCCAAAAGCATGGCGCACTGTATAGTATTATCATGTTTCCGTCCTATCCGCTTCTATTGCAACCTCTCGAGCCTGCCTCTCGGCCTTGTATACAGGCCAATTTTCCAAAAGCGTAGAAACAACAAGATATGGCATGTGCACTGGGGGTCTGGTTAGCTAGTCATAGTTACTGCTACTTGATACAACCTTCGTTGCTGCTCAACATCGCCGTCATTCAACACGATGCCGTTCTAATACATACGGAAGGCCATAGTAGCACCGACTCGATACTGCCTTTGTTACATGACGATAGCGCTTTATGTGCTACTATATCCATCACAGGCGAATCAAGGCGCCCGTTCAGCCTTGTCAATCATACCTCTCAGCGGGCGGCTCACCACCCTAGAAGCTTCTATCTACAACTGCAAAACGCCCTAGCAAGGTCACGGTGGATGGTATTATTGATTCCAGTTGGGTATTTTTAGCAAAACAGAGCTTGCATTGCATTGATATCTGTACTTTTTTCTCTCTTGTTAGCTTACACTGTGACTTGTTAGAACCAATAGCAGTTGTTTATTACAGGAAAACTCGTTGCTGCGCCTAGCAGTGATATCGCGAGGCTTGTGAGGCAAGGCCTAGTTTGAAGGACTTTCTTTATCATGTGGACAACCTACTTGCCTGCCTATCTTGGAGGTTGCTGTGATTTGTGCAACTATACCATTAAGTCAGCTGTTCTATCACAGTACCAAGGCCACAATGTACGGTATTCTAGGCCAACATTAGACAAGCATACTTTCCAAATATGACGCCCTGTTTACTATCATGTTAGGTAGTGTCTGCCTGCCTGCCTGCCTCTTTTCTCGGTTTTGACACGCCCCCCTCCTTCCATCTTTGCGCCGGAGGCACGCACACGAGAGAACGTTAGCCCGGGCCTCTCATCGGCCTCCGCAAACCTAGTCTCTCTCTATCTTTCTCTGCAGAGAAGAAAAAAGTAGAATAAAGGACAAGGCGCCAGCCAATTATGATACATTTCAGTGTTCACATCTTGACTCTCTTGCCCCGCCCCCACCGGCTAATAGATATCACATCCGAGAATATGTGATAGTACACACATACACCCACCCTCCTCCCCTCTTGTATACCGTTATGCTTCTTTCGCATGCGAGAGCCCGTTATCTATGTTGCGGCGACTGCCTTGGCCTGTCGCTTTCTCAAATCAGATATAATTATGGCTGCTCGCACGGCACCTACCCACATGGTAGCTTGTATAATATAAAGGTCATATATCCCACAGAAGGCCGCTCGAAGCGTCCAGTCACGGACTTCCGGTGGCTTGCCCAAGGCCATTAAATTTTGAGCAGCCGAGTGATGTCTTTGGCCTAGAGGAATGATCTAATTCCATATTCATGTTCACTGACACACGAAATATATCCGTCGATTTCTGTCGCTTACAAGCATTAAATTTCGAACTTTACGTGCAATTTGCTCATATTAGCCTAACTAAGTACCAAGCTAAGCTTTACTAGCTCTTTTAGTTTTGCTCGGCAAGCGCAAATATCGCGGCTAGTCTGGAAGCCACTAAGCCTTTATCAACCACAAGTGTCTTAGACGATATGAAGCCTATAATACTTCCTTTGCTTTTCGTCTTTCTCCTCTTCCTCTTGTACTTTCCACTTTTTCAAAGAGTCCTTTCCCGTGATGTACAACTTTGGCAGTGGCAGGAATGCATGGTTCGCTTGGCTTAGCTTCACATGGACAAATGGCGCGCAAAAGTACTGCTGTGCAAGCTCTAATGTAGTTGCAAAAGTTATCTGTGACAATGGGCGTCCTTTATATCTGGAAGTCCCTCTAAAAGAGCCTCTCTAGAACAGCCGAAATATATCGGCGCACCGCATTTACAAGGTCTCTCTTTGAAAGTTATATGATCCGTACATATAAAGTGATAAGAACTCACGCCATTTTCTATAGTTGCAGAGCCCTCAAGCAGACCCTAGACTCGGACAACCATTGAGCCTGTGATTCTCATGCTACAGACGCCATAATGGCGTCGACTAATGCAGTGACTCCTCACACAGGTTTCGGTTCTGTCCGGTTTCTCTCTAGTCCACTTATTTTTTGTCTATTTCTATACATTCCCGTCTTCCCCCACCTATTCAAAGCTACTAGGTATCTTAATAATCCAAAGAGGTTCCCTTCGCTAGCTTGTAAGCATTTAGCGGAAACGACAAGCGAGTTTTGATTCCATGGTGCATATGTGTGGAATATTAACCTTGCGACCATATAGTTCAGTGCACTGAAGAAAACATTGCTAGAAATAATTATGTGTATAGTTCAGTACAGCGTATCTAAAGTCCGTCCTTTGCATTCATACGCCAAGGCCTGGAGAAAACAAGAGTGAAAAGACTGGGAGTCGAATAGCGCAACCAAATTATGTTGATACCTTGTGTTCACATTTTCAGGCTCCCCTTTTTCACCCCAAGCGAATAGTGTCTTCTTCTAATGAAAAGTACCCAGGAACGATATCGTGTCGATCAATGTTATCCTCGGGTCTTGAGCAGAGGTTACTACGTCTTTTCAGTTCTAACGAGCTTCGCGCCATTTCTACGGTACTAAGTGAAGTCGTTGCTTGTGATACTAATCAGACTGGTCTTCTGGGTCATTTCCCAACGTGCGACACTACAAGGTATCGTTGGGAGAACATGCCTTCAGAGTACGTCCCAGAGCCGGTTTCTTGTCATGCTCCAGTCAGCAGAGGCCTTTCATATCGACTGTCTTTTCCCACATAGCACCCCTCTCCCATCTTTTGTCGAATGATATGACCAGTTTTAATTTCTTCTTTTCTTAGTCATATTGAAAACTTGACTATTTGTGCCCTCTCTAGTCGGACTCTCGCTTTCTCCGCTTCTTATCCTAGTCTTCTTATTCACCTAACAAACAAAGGCCACTTTCTAGCCGGCTTGTTTATGAAAAACATGCAGATGCTGAGTAACCTTCATAGCTGCAGTCGACAGCTAGCGCTCTAATATATGCAAATACTACCATCTCTAAACGGTAAATTAATTCTTAGACAAATGAATGGCGTAAGTGATAACAATAGTTGGCTGAGTCTCAGCCAATTTAGGGTTATATATACCCTAATATAATATCAATACAAACCACATTGAAAGAACTGCTACTTAAATAGTGCACAATTGATGAACTAGTAAATTCTTAACACTAACATGTAAGTAGTTTTGCAGATCTCTACATTTAGCATTTAGGCATATAATATTGACGTGAACTCGTATATAATCTGGTCACGAAGGTTCGTTCATCCCGAGCCCAACAAACTCTATTCATTTTGATTACGGCTTCTTGAATTACGGCAGCAGAGCTTATGCCGATAAGCTGATAAGCCCAATAATGGCCTATATGACTAGCCACCCATCATCAAGGCGTCTAACCCATCTCGTCAGGATACAGAAAGCTGATATCTATATAATACGCCCGAACAGATCAGCGCCTACTTTTCCATCATTGCCTACACGCATCTTGCCTTTACAGTTAGTACTACGTGTGATCCTTCTCTGAACCATCAGCATCTATTTTCTATACACATGCAGGCCAGCCACTGTTCTTAATTTCTCAAGAGACAATAGCGGCCGTTTCCCCCTCATGTAATCCCCCCATTTGCCTTTTCGTCGGAGATTTTTGAGCAGTTGTGCCCACTAACAAGGAAGGCCTCTCATAAGCTTACCCAACTAACTGCTATCTATTAGTAGTTAATAAAGTAAGAGGGAGGGGGTGTGTGCATACAGCTCTACGAAGCCGTCTTCCAACAAACTATTCTCTATTTGATATGTTGTTGCAGCCCAAAAGGCACTGCTTATCCGTTACTTATGCATTGCCGTCATATTCTCCCAGATATATGTTACTCTCGTCACTTGGCCTGGAATCTAGGCGCCCATCCGCGTGCTTAGCCAATAACTTTCACTCTTTGCAAACACCTTTCGCCATACTAGAAGCCAATCAGCCAACGGATCTGTATTCTACATATTCCATTTCGTTTCTTGAATATCTCCCCGTCTCCCCCGCTCCGGTGATATCTGCCCTCTCAGTGAGAAAAGTGTGTTATCTGTAGCTGCCAATACAATCTCTACGGGGGCTTTTGCCGCACACATTAGGCTCCAGAGTCCTAAAAAGACTAACGGGTCCTTCCATTTACAACCCCTCTTCCTCCATAGTACAGACACGTCCTTCATCTACAGTAAAGCAATGTCTTCTCCAGTGCCCCTGAAATTGAACTTATTTCCACCACTGCTTAACTCAGCTTGTCCGTGGGCAACTGACTTGTCCTTTCTGCGGCCACTGTACGCCTCGCCATCAACTGGCGCTATCACTACACGCACTTCGCTGCTCAACGGCTTTGCCCACTCTGACGCCTCACGTCGCTTCCTGTTTTTCGATGCACAGTCCTCTTCGTCCTGTAGCACATCAAATCCGCTTGCCTTTCCATCTTCTTCAACGGGAGATATAGAGGGCATAAGTGACGATGTCAGAAAGAACCGCACGGCATCTCTAAACAACTTGGGCTACAGTCCACATGCACTCTCAGAGTATATCTCATACGTCCGTGTCTTGGCAGCTGAGTTCCCATACAGCACAAAGCCTATCGTTGTCAGTGTGACCGGTCCCATCGCCGACGTCTGTTCCTGCTACTCCGCCCTTCTTTCTCTCCAAGCCGACCTGACCGCAAGTGACTGCTACATTCCTCTCGCCATGGAAGTCAACCTCAGCTGCCCCAATATCCACGGTGCGCCGCTGCTTGCCTACGATGGTGCCGCCTTGACAACCTATCTGGCTGGCTTGCCAGCGACTACTGTAGTTCCCGTAGGCATCAAAACGCCGCCATATACGTACGCCGGCCAATTCGAGATGCTGGCAACTGCGCTTGTGACGGCACGGGCGGGCGAGAAGCTGAGCTTTTTGACAGCTACGAATACGCTGGGCTCGTGCTTGGTCATTGAAAATGATGGGACACCGGTCTTGCCTGGCTCAGGTGTGGGTGGCATGGCGGGGCCTCCGTTACATCCATTGGCGCTAGGAAATGTTGCAGCTATCAGAAAGATACTTGACGCTACCCCGGGACTCCGTCATATTGATATTATCGGTGTGGGTGGTGTTAGTGATATCGATGGCTACAAGAGAATGAAATCTGTAGGGGCTACGTTTGTTGCCCTGGCCACGGCATTGGGCGTTCAAGGTCCCTCCGTGTTTGACAAAATAGCAGCGAATATTTGATGTTACAAAGATGAGTAGTATGTTTATATATAATGGAGCTATATTATAATCTCATTGAGAGTTTGACTAGTAGTGGTTCTGTGGTTCCCGTATATACAATAGGTGTATCTATAATATGATAACCCCAACCCCGTAAATTGATAATGAAAACAACTTGAACGACAAGTAATACTCTATTTTAAGTCAGCCTATAGTGCAGAGGTGATAAAATGTGGTTCAGTACTGTTAGGACGCACAGGCGAACTGCCTGAACCACGAGAGCCAGCAGACCCTGATGATAAGTCGTAATTATGCGCTGACAGGTGTGCAAATGCTTCACGGGAGGTGTTTGCATTGGTAACCGTAGACGCAGACTTTCCATTATCATCACTACCCACCATATTTTCTGCAGTTTCTCCACTCTTTTCTTGATCAGAGGCGGTATAGCGTAGCGGATCTGAAAGTAGGCGAGCGCCTGAGTGAAAGTTAAGCAACATGGGATAGATCATAGTTATACATTGAAGGCCAGCCAACAGGAAGAAAGAAGAACGGACGGTGCCACCATGCATAACAATCCCAAACTGTACAAACAACCAAGCTGCAGGGCCACTGGCTGCCATAGTGACAAACGCTCCTGCTGCCTTCATGCGCTCTCCTTGGCCACGAAGAGCGGAAACAAAGATGAGTGGCCAGATGGGCCCCATGAATAGTTGCGTCAGGGCAATAGGAATGCATATATATCCAAAGTTTGGACTTGGACGGTACAGAGACATGCATACTGCCATTGATATGCACATAGTGACACATATGGTAAGCATGATGCGTGGCTTAGGTAACCATGACCACCGAACTCCGAAATATAAGCAAAGTGCAGCTAAGAAACGACCGCTAGCAAAGCAAGCTTGGCAGATGTAATTGTACTCTGAATCTGACATTGAGTAACCTGGAAATATAACGTTGCCGTTAAACAATCCGGTTATCATAGCCAACTTACTAGTTTGCGGGTTGGTAGGGTTGGCTGATCTTAAGAGCGAGGTGGTATATGTGCGGAGACAGCCTTGAGCTGCAGCGTATGTCCACTGGCTCACGACGGCAGCCGATAGGCACAAGGTCCGTAATTCCATTAGCCCAAAGAATGCCTTTTTGGTTGGCCGAATTGGTAATAGATTGGAGTAGGCTTTGAGGTCTCGATCAGTAACTTCAGGTATTGGTATATAGTAAAATAGCATAGCTAGTAAGACGCAAAATAGAGTGATGGCAAGATATGTCCATTGAACATTGATAAGTAGTGTAGAATCATGAGCATTTTTCAGAGAGAGATCCCTGAAAAACACACGTTTGGCAAAAGCATTGGCACAAAGAGAACCAGTGGCCTGAACACCTTGAGATATCATCAGCCGCATCTCGGCATAAGGTTCAGGGCCACAAAGTGCTAGAAAAGTATTGGCCCCTGTTTCTAAAATAGCTAGTCCAAGGCCAACCACGAAGTTGGATATCATGAAACCACCATATGAGCTGGTTACGGCTGACGGCCAAAATATTATGGTGCCCGTGCCGTATATACAAAGCCCGGTCATGAACAGAGTCTTGAAGCCACCGATACGATCAGTGCCCCGAGAATGGCGGTGGGCTAATAGTTGATGTTCATTGCGACGTAGGATCCAGTTGCCGATTAAAGGACCAAGCATATATCCGCCTCCAAAATAGATGGTTTGTAGGCTGAGTGTTTGGGGAGCGCTCATTCCCCCAATCAGTGACACTACGTTGTTTAAAGTGTTTAGTAGTCCGTATGAGACACCCCATAGCAGGAAGAGGCTGGTGACATAACTGCAATATTTCCAGGATTGCTTAACTGTACACTGAAAAAGACTATTTGAAGGCTTTGCGATCTCCACGAATCCAAAATATATACCAGTTTGTTCCATGTTGGGTCTAGTTGCGTTGGTAGCTATTTCCGATATTGGAGGCATTGTAGCAAACGTGTTGGCGCGAGTCCGTCGTTCGTGAATAGTTGAGATATCCCCTTCATTGATGTCGGCATTCTCGGTAAGGAACTCAAGCATGCTAACGCTACGGTCAGTTGTTGCGATTGTAGCCGAAGAAGGAATTGAATTAAGTTCGGTAGGTTCCGTGTTGCAGTTGTTTGAGGCAGATGTCTCTTCAGATGAATGAGAGAGGCTACTGTTCGTCTTGTAGTTAGGATCAATAACTAGTATTGGAATAAGGCGAACTATGAGGGGCTTTAGGGTTGGTATGCAAGCGCAGATAAGGCCTACGTTGACTTCTACCAGACTCCAACATAGAGCCCGGGAAGCATGCCACGAAAACTCGGGTTGTCCTCCAAACATAGCTTCTTGTTGCGAAGATGGTTTGGTGGACACTATTGATACAGCTCTTTGAAGGTAATAGATTCGTACAACATCAACAATCGTCACGAATATACCAAGCAAGAAAGTGCCAACTAAGATTGCCTTTTGGCGCGGGGCAAGCTTCATGCTCGTAAGAACAGGAAGTGGCAGAACCAAGATGGCTAGATCAGTGATGATGTTGACGGGAGCTGCACAGATGAACTCCGTGAGCAAGGGAATACATTTTGTTCCCTCTGTCCAGGATCCCCAGGCAGCCTTGATAGGCGTACATTGAAAGATGTTCATGAGTGTAAGTACCGCGCCTGCGATGTTGACGATACCAAGTGTTATCCAAGAAGCGAGTCGTAATACAGCGTTGGTATTTTTGCTTAACCGAAGATAGAACATGAGTATGCTAGTTTTGGTAGCCATCAAGGCCGGGTTCTGCGTAAGTCTTTAGTCAGTTTACATTATTCCATGGTAGTATTTTTGCTGGGTGACATACGTAGAGTATAGAAAACACATATTCACAAGTTCGTAGCGGCCGGTCATTTGTAGATAAGATATCGTCATCGTGTCGCCCAAGTCCTTGTGTTACGCCATAGTCGATGGTGACAGCCAGTCCGATGCTGATGATCCAAGCAACTACTAGAGCCCAATCGTCGATAGTGAAGTTTCGTACGATATATAGACGACAATATAGGCGGGATATAACAAATAAAGTCGCAAGAACTACGGTACTAGTGACGACACTGAAGACCCATGGCCCTCGGTCTGGGGTGCTGGATGTGGATGTAATGGCCATTGCAGGCACAAAATATTTGGCGTGTTTAACTGATGGAAAGGTTTCCGTTGTAGGCCTTATAAAATATGCTGTCATTGAGGCATTTGGACGGCTGGGCTAATAATTAAGAGTTAACAAGAGCGTGTGTAGATCTGGCTATATAATGCTCGGGTAGTACTGGGATGTAGTCATCTATACATCATATCTAGAAAAGAGAGATGTGATTTATCAGTGACTGTGGCAAACACTGGATGATGGAGTGTGATGACGAATCGGAATTTAATGAGTTGACGAAAAGGGTACTTAGCGTACGTTTGACGCCTTTCTGAATTGACGGGTCGAGTCAATTAAGAAATATGGATGAGAGGCAAATACTTAAGTAGCGTTCGCCGAGGTTCTCTAGACCATCTCTGGTAAGTATTGATGGTCGGCAGTTGAATGTCAATTCGGTTGCCGATAAACTATTAAAACTCAGATGTGATATTTACATTAGACGTCAACTATTTACAATACAATACAATACAGTGAGATGCTCGAATAAGCTTACGTAGCTGTACAAAACTTGAATTCAGATTGTGGGGAGTGAAATGACATGAATAGTAGTTACCAGCTAAGCTACACGATTGCTCTTGGCCCATAGCACAACTACCGTTTATCGAAGGCACTGGAATGATATTGGTCTGCATGCAGGAAGGATACCACACGGCGATTATCGCATTCTGCCCTTACTAACACGGTCTTCCGAAAATATACTAGTAAGTTCATATACTGTCGTCGAGAGTACAAACTGAACAAAATGCGGAATTAACTGTCAGATGCCTACCAAGAGAATGATAACTCGCTTGAAAACTAAACAAAGTTTGCCCCCGCGCTTCGCAATCCAGGTACTTCCTTCGTCCACCATTCAAGGGCGTGCAGATCCGGGGTTCTTGCCCTACAGATGTGTGTTAACGTGTCTTGGCATGGAGGCTGAATCGTGGCCAAGACCGTTACAGTGTGGTCGGTAATCATCACAAATGTAATGCTTGTTCTGTCGATCATATCACGGGTTACCAAAGCACGTGAGTCATGAAGCGCCAGATTGCCTTTCTTTTTAACTCATCACTCGATCGGATGCTTACTATGACAGCTATAGCTTGGAAAGTGGCACATATCCCATACAATTGTATCATGAACTGTTTGAGGCCAAGATAACGCTACCGATCGGAATTTCCGTACATGTTGACCTACGGTATGTCCGAATCGATACAGGCTGTGGGATACATACTGGCTCATTAAACTTGCCACAAATTATCACTATCAAGATGTAATTCCAACCTAAAATACAGAACCTTTCCTTGCTAGAATTATTAGTATTGTTAGTCCGACATGCCATAGTTCCTCATAGCAAAATGTAAGCACTAACGTGGACGAGGGCATAACATAAATTTGGAGGGTTCTGGGCTTTTTGCTGCTATATAAATGGATAGACTGACTTCATGCAGGCAGTTGGATTGGCCAAGAAAGATAACTCTAAGGCGCGGGACTTAACGAAAGGATTGTTAGTTCTGTCCGGTATCCCAATCTAGTGTTGCTTGATTGCGGAATAACAATTTAGGTACACAAAAGCAGGAATAATGGGGCTGAAACCTAGATATATCGTGTATAAAACTACTAGGTTCTACGATATCGAACCTTACTACTCAAGCTGCATTGGGCAAAACTTTGTGTTACTACTCTTGCTAAATGTTCAAATAAAACCAATGACAGAAATTTGATTGCCGGCATCCGCAGCAACAATCTTGCGAGAATCTATAGAGAGTGTCTGGAAAGTTGCATGGTCTTGCTTATCTCCCAAACCTAACTGACCAAAGCTACCACGACCGGTAACTTTAGCGGTACCTGTCTTGGAGATTAAAATGGTGTGTTCACAGCCAGAAGATATAGCAGAGAATTTCTCATTGCCGATTTTAACTTTGGTAGGCTTCAAACAGATTGAAGAAAACCCTTTTGTGTTGTTATGAATTAGCTTTGGGTTCTTGAGATCGGCAGCAGTAAACTTAATGCCGAGCTGGCCTTGTTCCAGACGGCCCCAAGCGAAGACATCACCAGAGCGAGACAGCACGATGGAGTGGTTGCTGCCACCAGTGGCAGCCACAATATCGTGTTTTTTCAAGGCAAGGATACGGCTAGGCACAGTGATCGCGGCATGATCTTTTCCTACCGTTTTACTGTTGCCTGTCTCGCCAAAGCGGTTGGTACCCCACGACCATACACTGCGATGCTTATCAACGGCAAAGCTGTGGTTTTTACCTGTACCAATAGCCACGATAAGGCCGCAAGAGACCCGGACGGGAGCAGGGATCAAGGGGCCTCTTGTAGAACGGCCGCGGATTACACGGCCCAGCTGTCCGAAGTCGTTGTTGCCCCACGTCCAGGCAACTTGCTCGTTGTCGAGAGCAACGACGTGATTAGAGCCGCAAACTATATCGATGATTGGCCTGGAGGTTTCTATTACGCATGGTGCATACTGCTTCTTAATGAGCCTGCCTTTTAAGTTGTAGGTAAAGCCTTTTTCTCCCTTATTGTCCTAGTAAATAAATAGTTAGCGTTTCTCATGAGTTTTAATATAAAATAGACTTACCAGGAATGTTCCCCAGCCATAAATTTTGCCATCGGTAGTCAATGCAAAGCTAGCATTGTCGGAAGCAGCGACTTTAGCAACCTTTTTATCAGTAGGGATACCAGAGACAAAGCTAAATATATTCTTGTGGGAGTTGATGGTTTCCAAGGTATCATTAGTATACGTGCTGCCGCGTCTATTATGGACAAGTTCCTTAGTAGTATCCCAACCAAGAGCTCCATAACTGTTAGTACCCCAACTAATGACCTTACCATCACTAGTGGTAGCTAAAGTATGTGCACTACCGCAAGCAAACTGCGCAATTCGGATGTTATGGATACCTTCAGAGCCAAAAATAGCATTCTTGATATATCTAGAGGACAATGGAACTTTGGAGCTAAGACCATGCTCTCCAAATGGGCCAGTTCCAAAGGTCATGACAGTAACATTACCAGTTGAGATTGCATTTAAAGGACTTAAGTATGTCTTTTTGGCCTTTTTAATAGGCTTTACAGATATATCAGTATCTCCATCCTCTCTATAAATGGCACTGTGCCTGCGTTTTCCTATAAGCTTTAGTTAGCAAGATGCGTCAACAGTGTATGACGTGGGGAGTGTTGCACACCAGAAACAAGAATTGGCGACAGAGTTTGAGTGGATTTGTATAGATTACTACTAGCTAGAAGGCTGTCAGTAAGAGTAGCCGACTGATATGAGGACTCTTCTACTTACTCGGCAACCTAGATTTGGCCTTATCAGTACCAGAAAAGTCTCGACATGACTCAGGAGTCGAGATATCGCTACTTTTAGCTGACATGTTGAAGTTGACAAAGACTGAAAAAAGAAGATAATGTTTAAACTTATATGAGTAATTGTGATGACATGAAAATAAGTGCCGAGTTTTGATAAGAATGCAATCTATAAGGACATATCATGATACTTTATAGGCCGTGAACAAACTGTTTTACGTCAAGGTTCACTATACAAGCTGTAAGAATTGTCATGTTTAGTAAAAGCTCTTTGAACCCTTTTACCCATCACTTCTTCCGGCTCTTCTTTGATACTTTCACCATTGATGTGTCTCACTAAATATTCATGCAGAGGATATAATGTGCTTTGAGAACTATATTTGACAAGCTTACAAGTCGCTTGAATAGGAAGGAATGTACTTCATTACACAGTGGTGGGGACGTCGAAGCTAATCAAGTCTAGTAAGTTTTTCCCGGCTAAAGCCCGGCAAAAGCCATGCCATATATGGCTTTCCATGCATTTCTATTTACTGCCAATTATTTTTTTGCTAACCAGGGCGCCTTTACTGCCAACAACAAGCCGCTTTATCTTGATTTTTGTATGTCTGTGCATCGGATTTTTTTGGTTTCATTCGGCCAGCGTGGATCACCTATATTAGACTTTCTTTTATCTTCATACATCTTCTTTATTACCTTGCCCATCTATCTAATTCATTACTAATCATTGTGCTATCTCTTTCATGGCTCCCCTCAAAGATAGTTTCTTTGACCTGGAACGTCAACGCCAAAGACTGGAAGACCAGGTTGCACAGCTGCACACATCCCTAGGCTACTGGCGCTCATGGGATGCCGACTATGAAACTCTCAAAGAGGAGCTTAATGCTATTCTAGTAGGGTCACGCTCATCTAAGGCACTTATACTCGAAATCAAGAAGAACTTTGATAGCGATCTTGTCACAGGCAAGGATCTTGATGCCATCTTTGGTCCCGATACTAAGTTAAAGAACTTTGATCAAATCATTAGTGTCCTCGATGGCAGAATAGATACTGGCTCCAAGAATGTCACTTCATTAGAACGTGCTCTAGAGTCTACTGAGAACAAGCTTGCAGCTACTACCGTTATCATGAACCCGGATGCCACTGATGAAGATGGTATGCCCTTTACGGATATCATTGAAAAACTGGATGATGATGACAATGTCATTTCATATCGGTTACAGCAGCCGGGCGACAACTCCCTTCAGATTCGCGAGTTGCTCGAGAAAGCCGGCGTTAAAGATCTCCCCACTATTGAAAGCAGCGACAAGCCTGAAGTGGATGTCATTTCATCACCAAATGATACTCCATCCATCACTGGTCCTAGTCAACTTGGGAGTGAATTATCCAAACTAGATGCACCAAAATCAAAGGACGTGGCCGTGTCTAAACTGTCGCCTACTCAAACTGATCCTTTGGTCAAGCACACTCAGGCCAACACTGATGAGATGACTACAACAACAAAGGCTTCAATGGCGCCTACTACTAGCCAGTCACAAGCCCTTTCCAAAATTAGCAGTAAAGAAACTCAATTTGATTCTACATCACTGGTACAACCCATGTCAAAGGCGGCCCAACGAGTTCAAAATATCATGGATGCCGCTAAGGCGCATGAGGAAATCTCGCTCAAAGAGCCTATTCTACCCGCCAATGAGACTGAAGAAGATGCTCAGTTGCGTAGTGATATGTTGCGCTACGGTTTGGGTGAGGTTGGTGCTGTAGTCGCTGAAATGTTCATTGACGAAGATGATGATGGATCCTCTTGGGACACGGAAGAAGAAGGAGAAGAAGACGACTATGAGTCTGACGAAGAAGATGAGTTCGGTCGCTCTAAGTATTCAGTCATCACGGATGATTACCGTCAAAAGATGATGGAGCTGGAAAAGAAACTCGGCTTCCAAAGCCGGTTCACTAGAAAACTAGAAGAAAAGATCGCTGCCCAACCTGAAGAGGACGACAAGACAACCGAGGAAGGTATCGGCTGCATCTTCGTACAAAAGGAATCTACGACTCCGGTCACTACTACTCCAACTTCTAAGGCTCTAGAAACCAAACCTACTTCAAACATAAAGAAAGCCGAGGACACGGCGACTGCGACTGACACCAATAAAGATACAGCAGATGTCAAGCCCGAAGAGCTTAAGAAGTCGGCTAAGAAATCGGTTCGCTTCTCTGAAATGCTTGATATCGCTCCTCAAAAGCCCGGCGCCCACAAGACATCTGCACGCGCTAAGCTTCCAAGAGAAACAGATGATTTCGTTGATCCTCTCAGTGACGTTGTCGAGCGCGGCTCTTCCAAAAAGAAGAATAACCGGTCACGTGCCGGTAAGAAGGCTTCTCGTTTCAAGAAAGCCATGGTCTCCACCGCCAACAATAACTCAGATCTGCCCAAACCAGCTATAACACCAGATGCCATTCCTGCACTATTCTCACTAGACGAAAACAAGATATCGGGGGGCGCTGCTGCACCAGCTCCACCTAAGGGCGAAACTGTCGCCTCCTCAGTTGTCGAGAGACCTTCGCCACCTAGCGACAAAGCGATCATCAATGACGATTTTGACGAGATGACATTGCAGCAGGAGGTTTCAGACGAGTATCATAAACGTAGAAACCGCATGATCCAGCAACACGGCGGTTTTGTGAAGGAGGAGGAGCAGGAAATCACTCGCATCGATGATGATGACCAGCCAGTACGCATGAGTAGATTCAAGGCAGCCAGGTTATCTAAGCAGTGAACTAGCTCTCTGTAAATATAATGGTTGATAAATTTCAGCTGAATTAGAGATACAAAAGCGACATAGCATAGAATCATACATCATCCACATATTACATCATATATATCATTATATCATATCGGCAATGTGTTCATGAAGATGTAATAAACAAAACATAGTACTAATCACTAATGATAATCGAAATGATAAGTATTGTTTTAATTTATATTTTGTCTAAGAGAACTTAGTTGATCTTAGCTTTGCTGAAGTCCATCTCAGGGTGCTGAGACTGGAACTTCTTCAGGATATCTTGCTTTTTCTGTTCGTCTGAGGTGGGAAGACCCATTTCCTTCTGGCGTTGGTCAAACATCATTTTCTCGACCATCGAGCGGGTGCTGCCGTCCAGGTCAGATAGCTTAGAGTTCTCCGGTGTGATCTTGCTAACGTCGATCTTAGGGCCGGTAGTCACTACATGCGCCCACCACTGCATTTTATTCAGTTTGTCCAGGTGGATTTCCACGTGTTTGGAACCATCAGGAGCAGGGCTAAGCGTCCAGGTAGAGTCATCGGTGATGATAGCATATGGCAGATCACCCTATTGAAGTATAAGTTAGTTATTCAAGATTGCATAACGATTTCTATTCTCAGCGGTGACTTACAGAGATCACAGGATCCTGGCCCTTGATTCCAGCGCTAATCTTGAGCTTCTGGATGTTGACGACAATATCACGGCCCTTTAGGTTTCCAGGCACACTGAAGCTGACATCTAGGTCGCCAATAGTCTGTTCCCATTTGTAAGGCAACGCCGCTTGCTCAGCAGCTTCACGGGCACGCGCGGCAGCCTGTTCGGCAGGTGTAAGTTCTATACCAATATATTAGTGATAAGTCATCTTTGGAAGTGCCACCGTGAGTTATTCTCACAATAAAATTAGCACACCTTTGTCAGACATTGTAAGTTTGTAAGTCTTAATAAGTTTTTGATATGTTCTAACAAATTAGAAGCTCGTAGAATCCGTTCGAGTTGAAGGTCACTAAATAGCGAGGCTGATGATGTCGTTGTTAGAGGGGCACTTTTAGTGGGGCTGTAAGCAAGCTCCAGCCAATAGCTAAGCTCCCTAATATAAAGCAGCGTCAGCCTTGCAGCGACTTATTTATCAGCAAGTATCTAGTTAAGTGTATTAGTGCTGGGGAACGTCTCTATATTAGTGGATGATGCATGTGATATTGCAGGTTACCATCAATAACTACATATATCCATCGTCGACATAGCTTCTTTATCATTATAGTACATCAACATCATGTCACGGAAAGCCACTAACAGTGCCCTACGCATGGCCACCAGCGGCGCTACTAGCTCTTTTCCTAGCCTGAGCAGCGAGAACCCAGCCGAAGACATTTGCCCCGTATGCAAGACAAGTCGCTACCTCAACCGCGATCTAGAGTTCCTGATTAACCCGGAATGCTACCATCCCATGTGCGCCAACTGCGTGAATCGCATCTTTAATGAAGGTCCTAATCAATGTCCGTATGCCGGCTGCAACAAGACCCTGCGCCGGAAAGGCTTCCGTCCACCATGGTTCAACGATCTGACTATTGAGCGTGAATGTGACATTCGAAAGCGTGTGGCTGCCATCTTCAATAAGGTCGAGACAGACTTTGAGACGGCCCGCGACTACAACGACTACCTCGAGCGCGTGGAGGATCTTACAGCTGATATGGTTTCTGGTCAAGACGTTGCACGTCAGAAGGCAGAGGCAGAGTTAATGGAATGGGAAACCGCACACAAGGCTGAAATCGAGGCCAACCGCCGCCGCCGCGGTGAGGCAGAAGAAAAGGCGCGCAAGCAGCTTAAGGCCCAGCAAGACCGCTCGCGCCAGCTCCGCCTACAAGCGCTCCAGGAGGAGGAAGAAGATAAGGAAGCCGACCGCCTCCTACGCGAAGAGCGGCTAGACGCCATTGCCAACGGCGAACTAGACCGCGCCGAAGATGTGCTTAATCGCATCACGCTAAAGAAGCGCGGCAAGGAGGCCGGCGTTTCAGGAGTTTCTGCGGCGGGCCGTGGAGCTGCTGCCTCAGCCCTATCGATTCGTGGACTCAGGGAGAAGGGCAGACGTCGTGGCATTAATGATGAAGATACGTCGAAACCGTACGATCCCTTTGGCGGGCTGGATCTCAAGCCGGTGCGCTTCCAGATGCAGCAGGCCATGGCGTATCACAACGAATGGATCAATGTCGCTAGAGCAAAGGACGAGTTCCGTGTTGGTGGATACAGTGCCGACGACTATATCAAGCGCTCTATTTTTGAGGCGTTTACCGGTCTCGGTGTCTTTATCGAGCAGGAAAAACAGGCGGCAGCCTCCGAAGATATTGCCGCAGGAGCAGCCCCGGTTCTAGTGGATGCCTAAGATCCGGCCATCCATGCGTGGTAAAATGTTTATGCCATCTTGATGAAACGTCTCTAATTCATGTCATATTTGGAGTTTGGAGTTTTTTTGTAAAGTTTGCCGCTGTATTTAGACATCACAATACAGTACTGAAACTGTCTGCTTACAGCATCATATAAATATGTTGCTGCGCATTGTAGTTGTTATAGCATCCCAGAAGAATCACATCTTGTTCATCAGTATTGCTCACTTAGAGAAGATCTACATTGTTCCTTTCAAGTTCGTAAGTGATAATAAATTAAAGTCTACTACACCTGTATAATATGATTTTTCTACCTCGTTATACTGACCCGCTCCTGTTTCGCGTTCAACTCCTAATACTCTCCATGAATATGCAATTTGAAATAATAGATGAAAACAAACAAGGAAAGGGAAGAGGAAAAGCAAATAAAAGCAGAAGGGATAGAGTAACTCACCCCATATAGAACGCCATCGCTCCTGATACGCCAATGAAAGAAAGGTAAAAAGGGGGTAAGGGAAGGAGAAAGGCAAAATGACAACGAAGGTCAGCCAAAAAGACAATTACAATAGACAGCACAGAAAGCAACAATAAGATATTCCAATCACATAGCGCTAACAAATAGAAATAGACAGAAGGGATATCACAAACTGCAGCAAGGAAAGTTCTTCCGTCGCCACTATCACAAACCATATTACGGGGGAATTTTACTGCCACTGCTGGGCGTTCTGGCCGGCGCGGGGGAATGCAGGAATAGTAGGCACTTGGTCCAGGCCGCCACCAAGAGGGGTTTGTGGTTGTTGCCAGCCCGTAGCCTGCGTAATCATCGACTGTCTAAACGGGTTTGTGCTACCAGTAGGCTGTGGGGCAAGACTAGCAACAGGTGCACCAGTCTGCTGTATCTGTATCGTACTAGTATGCTTGAACGGGTTGGTACCTGTAGCCATAGGCATCTGCTGCGGGGCCGCAAATCCCGAAGAAGCCAAACCGGTAGCATTAGTTGATAGGCCACTCAAGGGCTGTGTGCTAAGCTGATCCCGCGCAAATGGGTTCGTAGACCGCGGGCTGGTCGACGGAGCGCCTGTAGCTTGGGGCATCATGGACTGGCGGAATGGGTTGGTTCCAGTAGCCATAGGGACCAGGCTCTGGGGCTGCTGGGGTTGTTGGACTTGTTGTTGTTGTTGGACTTGTTGTTGTTGTGGCTGGCCAAACGGCGAGGTTCCATTCTGGGACACCTGAAGGCCGGTAGGCTGGAAGCTAACTGGCTGTGCTTGTGGTTGCGAGGTGAAGCCGCCAAAGCCAGCAGCAGTTGGCATCGAAGCTTGCATTGGGGCAACAAAGTTTTGGGACTGGAACGGATTGTTGTTGAATCCTGTGGCTTGAAGCATCATCTCAGCCTGAGGGAAGCCAGTCTGCTGAGGCATAAATCCAGTCTGCATCATCTGCATCTGTTGCTGCTGTTGCATCTGTTGTTGCATCTGCTGCTGCATGGCAGCATTTGGCTGAGGGATAGTCTGCACAGTTTGGTTCTGCTCGATAGTGTCGAAGAAATCGATGAGATTTTGTTCAGGGCCTTTATTGGCTGTGATGGGGAGGGCAGGGACCGCCTGCGAAACGGGCTGGGATGTGCTAGGGCCCGACGACGTCTTGGGTCTAGTGAAGTTGGGAATGTTGGCAGTCTCAGGAGATCTTGGTGGAGCAGAGTTGGTGCCGCTCTTTCCAGACTTCTTCTTGGCGATTTGTTCGGCGATAAACTGGCGACGGTGTATCTCGAAGTCGGGGTCCTTGAGGTAATCTTCAAGTTGGCGGCCCAAATGGACAGGCGCATGCTTCAGCTTGGGCACCTCGACTCTAGTGTAATGTTCATACTGGCGGGCAATACCAAGGTAACCGACCACGAAGTCAGTCTGCTCGACAAAAAGACGATAAATATCAAGGGCACGCTCGGCGTCAGGCTTGGACATCTCGAAGAAATGGCCTAATAGCAGAAACGCCATGGTTAGTGAAATGAGGATTGCGCATGGAATGGCAGTTAGCCACTACGTACCAAGGATATTGATCATGCCCTGGTTGATAGCCTGAAATAGGGCTAGTAGATCCAGTACCAGCAGACGGAACACGGTGATAGTGATCTCGTCATGCTCGTCGTCCATAACCTCGCACTTAAGCAGCGCTGCCAGCTGGTGCTGGACGCACTCCGTCTCGCGCAGCAGACCCTTTTCGACAGTCAGCTTCTCAAGGCGTGGGTCTTCGCACCGTACCCAGTCGCACTTGGTCTCGCGGAAGGCACGCGATCGTTCTGAAATGTATTCGGCATATCGGCGGATGATACGACCGTGCGATTGTGCTATATAAGAAATGGTATGTTAGCTAGGATGTTAAGTGAACAATGGGAGGCGGAAAGTGCAAAATGCATACTTACCGTCAGTATAGGCGCTGGTGGCCAAGAGATTTCGGTGCCGCGAGAGATAAGCCAGTGTGACATTAGCCTGGCCCTCTCTGATCATGAAGTGGATGGTGATCAAGCTCTTGATAACAACGGTCCATGTTGTTTCGCGCATGCGAACAGCCAGAGTGCGGAATACCTCGCCGACGCCGGCTTCTCCGGAATGGGTCGCGATGAGGATGTGTTCAATGTACTTGGTCTTGGGAGGCGCTGCCTATTGGAGAAGTGAATAGTTAGTTAGCGGTAATTCAATCAGCAAATAGTATCTCAGATAGGCCTACCTTAATCTTGGTAGCGCCCTTGACCGATTTTTCAAACGAGCTGGCCATTTTATGTAATTTTGACGGCCGTTGGAGTGGTCGGTTGTCAAACGTTCAGCAGCCAGGCAGCTGGTGATGATGACGGTCGTAGTGACAGTAATAGTAGCGATGGATAAAATCGGACTGAGCTTCGTCGGAGCCGGGACTAGGCGCGCAGAGAGTCGTCGAATATGGAAGCTAAACGGTGGGGGCAGAGAACAATCTAGGGAGATAGATAAACCAGCGATATATCTGCTTCAAACAAGCCACGGATTGCAATATAAGCAGCGAGCTTTCACGCCTGCTTGGAACTGAAGTTGCGAGAGAGTGAAAAGCAACCGCAGGGAGTAAAATGAAATGCAGCCCGTAATAGATGTGCTGAGATGCGCCTAGAAATTCTTAAAGGCACCAAAGTCAGCAACAGATGGGCAGCGCCTGTTCCAGATAACTCTTCCTGTTAGGCCCTTGAGATTTTGCTTAGGCGGGTCCCCCGCTGGCCCTGTTGTTGCTAGTAAGTAGTTGATTGGCTGGGCAATTTAGCCAAAGATAGTGCTGTGCTTGAAAAATAGCGGCAGCGATCTGGACGGTGACGTCGCCGAAGGAATAAGAAGGAATCAACGTTGTCTATGATATAATGGGAAAAAAAAGCAAATTCACAATGTTGAAACGAATATTAGAAGAGGGAGAGACAAGCCGTCTGCTAGCAAGAGGCAAATCAAATCAAATGTGCAAAACAGCGGCCCAGCTGGGGGGGCTTTTGACTGGAGATATGATAGGGCCAGCCAAGCTTACTATTTTCACAAGGCTCTTTCTTAACTCATAAAACTCATGAAGCTGCAGCAACAAAACAGAAGCGGGAAAAGGGTTGACGCTGCAAACTTTCTCTTACCAAAGCAGTGAGGGGGACTCGTCGTGGCGAGTAGCACTCTAGACTCGCAGGAATCACGAGACGGATGCTCGGCTTCTGCTACAGGCTGTCCTTCTGCGCTGGGCTTGCCTTGCCTCAAAATCGGCTCAATACCACCGTCGCTAATTGGCAGGCTGACCGACTGACTGGGCGACATGACGGCCACCATCTCAAGCGTTGGATTATGGATACCCTTCGGCTATGATAATATGATAAGATCTGACATGTTGGCAAACACCGCCGCCTATTTAACTAGTAGGGGCACCGGATGCAAACACAATGTCAATGCCACTGCATGCGAGACAGCGTACAAACGAAGCAGCTATACTATGTATATGTCTACACCACTTCCTACTGGGCAAGCTCTCTCTCTATCTGACACAAATTTCTACAAGCCACGGCGACAGTTCGTCTCAGTGAATCCAATTCAGATCCATATGAAATGAAACGATCACCAAAGTGCACATGCAAAAAATTGCATACCGGCAGCAAAACACTCCTAAACGAAAGCGCAACATCCGTAGTAGAGGCGACTTGGCTCCCGTCAACTGGTATCCATTCTGTTCAAACAACTACAAAATGTAACCGTACCTCTGAATATACGCAGTGCACAACCAGACTACGATCAGTCACACACAAGCACAGGCACAACGGCACTAACCAGCCGTCGGTCACAACGCAGCGGAAGACGCCCACACACTCCGCATAGATCACAACATTATCATGGTGATCACGATAGTCAGCAGTCGTTTGCGTGTCTGTGATTATTATAGGGTTTGGAGATTTCTTTATTTATGCTATAGTACTGCTGGTCGCCACGTGCGCAACAGACAGCGTCTGACGCCAATAGATTCTGCTGTGTGACAACAAAACGTCTCCCCTTTGAGAGCAGCAGCCATTGAGTGAAAATCACGTTCGAAGGCCACTTGGCCGGCGTCCATGATTGTACCACGACTCACCGTTCGGCAATTAGTAGAGTGCAACAGCCGCAAGCAGCTAGTCCTCTCTTGGCCATTGCCTTGCTTTTTACAGACAAGATACTAGACCATTAACGAACCAGCATCCCGTCGGCAGAAATCTTCCAGTATATCAATAGAATCAGAGTTGCCTTTCTTCGCGTCCATAAGTAACAAGGTCGGTGTGCTGGACGCACAGATCACGATACCCAACATCCTTTGTAACTAAACCACTGAAGCCCTAAAGGGAGGGTTAAGAAGCGCAGGCTTGAAGGGATCTTGTCATCTACTACACCAGGCTTTCATCATCTAGAAGAAGAGGGACAGTCAGTAAGAGGTTGCATAGCAAGATCGGTGGAGGGGAAGCTGGCGTATTGCTGAATAAAACTAACATTTATTTGAATTGGAAGGGATGAAGAAGAAAGGAAAAAGAAAATTCTCAATGTATCGTGAGCGCGACAGCCTTTTTAACTACAGTGGTGGGGTGCCCCACCGTTAGCAGCCAGCTGCCGACAGCTGGCTTAGTCTATCTGCTTTAGTGCATGATTAACCCTAGTAACTACTAAACGTCTTACTATCTAGATTTTGGACGCATTAATTTTTTAATGGGTTAATTGCTTGAAAGTGAGATCATCTGACATCCAAACAGCGTCTACAGGTCAACTTTATTTGGGGGGTGTTTGTTCGTGCACGCAATGTTATCTCAACGGCTTAGTTTACGAGCTCGACAGGTTACTGCAAATCCAAGTCTATACCCGAGGCTAGTCCGACCCGCCGTTGTACTGGGGCAAAGCAGATCGATATCTGGTACAGAAGCTCAATTAGTTAAGGCCGGAAAAGAAGGATCTCATGGTCAGCTTCTTTATGAATTCAAAGCCTTTTGTAAGTTTAGTCTTCGGGGTTTGAAGTCGGATAATACTAATTTTCCAATACAGTTGATCTTCCGAAAGAGTGTAACATCCAGGACTTGAAGCCTGATACTAATAAGCCTATAACTATCGGTGGATTCATCGGGAAGCGACGTGATATCTCTTCAACTCTTACTACTTTTAGCTTGACAGTCAATCATGCAACGACTGTATCAGTAGTTTGCGAGAAAGAATCTGCTCTTTTCGATACTCTCAAGTGTATACCGGCGTATAGCTCTGTATCGGTCACTGGCCTTCTTGTTACAAAGCCTGGATTTGATGGACGGCCTAATTCCAAAGAGCTTAGACTAGAGTCTATTCATTGCCTAAACCCATTCGACAAGAGTATCATTGTATCCAAAGGTGTTAAATTCCCACCTGAGAAGCGCCATCTTCAACTGCGATTTCAGCCTGAATATGGGCGTCGCCTCCAATTCCGCTCATGGCTCAAAAATGAACTTGGTAAGCAGGCTGATGAGCTTGGATACACTGATATTGAGACACCTATACTCTTCAAGTCAACTCCTGAAGGTGCCCGCGAGTTCCTAATCCCAACACGCACAAAAGACAAGGCTTATGCGCTTCCCCAGAGCCCGCAACAGTATAAACAGGTTTTAATGGCTTCTGGTGTGCGTGGCTACAGGCAGTTTGCTCGTTGTTTCCGCGATGAAGATCTTCGTGCCGATAGGCAACCAGAGTTTACACAGTTCGACCTTGAAAAGTCGTTTGCTACTGGGAAAGATGTTATGAACGACGTCGAAGCAATGGTACGAGGCGTCTGGCAAGAAATGGAAAGCAAGTTTGTCCGTGTGGAAATGGAGGGCGCTCTTATTCCTATTCGCAAAGGCTCTGATTTCACCGAAACATCTAAGGAAATCACCAAATTGACCGATGAACCTTTCCCCCAACTTAGTTATCAAGATTGTATGACATGGTATGGTATCGACAAGCCTGATCTTCGTATTCCAAACAAGGTAAGATCTCAGTCAAGCTTCCCTAAACTGCCAACTAACATAGTATAGATTATGCGCATTGAAAACATTGTCAGCCAACAATTCACCAGCATGATAACCGATCTCAAAACCCCCGTGGTTGAAGCGTGGAAGCTAAGACCTGAAGATGGTGAAGTCAAGGATATAAGAAAGTTTGTGTACGATTTCATTGAGACATTGCCTGCCAAATACAAAGAAGGAAATGCTGGATACCCGACTATTCTCGTTTACAACACCCAACTTCCCATGTGTGGCTTTGCCTCTATGGGCCCTGGTGCATTGGACGAACTCATTGAAAAGGCTAACCCCGAATCTGGCTTAGGAGATCTGGGTCCGGGCGACATTGTTCTCATCCAGGCTCGTGAAGACAAGCCATTCCAAGGCGGCTCAACACGTATTGGAGGCGTCCGTTCCCTGCTATGGAACGCAGCTATTGAGAAGGGTTTCATTATGAAGCCGGATGTCTTCCAATTCCTCTGGGTCACACACTTTCCGCTCTTTACTCCAATAGGTGAAGATGATGCTCCTGGTCAAGGTGGTTCTGCTGGGTTCTCTGCCACTCACCACCCGTTCACAGCCCCGCTTGCCGAGGAGGACTTTGAACTTCTCTTCACTGAACCGCTCAAGGCTAAGGCCGACCACTATGATCTTGTACTCAATGGAACGGAGCTAGGTGGTGGCAGTAGGCGTATCCACGTTGCTGAGATTCAAGAGTTCGTCATGCGGGACATCCTCAAAATGAAGCCTCAAGGCATTGCTGAATTCTCACATCTTCTCAATGCCCTAAAATCTGGCTGCCCTCCCCATGCCGGCTTCGCTTTTGGCTTCGACAGACTCTCTGCTCTACTTACTGATACGCCCTCCATCAGAGATGTTATTCCGTTCCCGAAGAATATGAAGGGCGAGGATATGTTTGCTAAGAGCCCTAGCAAGATCACGGATTCGCAACTCGCCATGTACCACCTAGAAAGAAAAAGAGGCTCATGTACCAAGATCGAGTAATTGTACTACATATCAGTGTAAAGGTAGGAATAGCTGAGCCACTCATTCAATTAATGCTCTGAATGGTAAGCAAATTTTCTCAATTATAATTGTAGTAAAGTCAAATAGACACATTTATTGACTAGTAATGGTGATGTTCCAATGGTCCAACTTATGAAGCCAACACCTAATGCCTAAAGTTTCTTCCAGTTATGTAGTAATTGTTCCTAGTAGTTTGCCTTTGAGCCCAGCAGTGTTCTTTGTCATATAATATCGCTCATGAACTCCTTTACTGGCTAAAGCCTGGTGGTGTGAGTCCTGACGGGAGTAAGTGGGTATATATATCTAACCCTACTGATGAGGTTCATCGCCAGTCAACAATTAAAGAGTTTGTGTGATTTTAGCTGTATAATTGTCTGGCTAAGATACAGAGCACATCCTAAAATATTATGCTAGTAGCTTAGGGTTAGCAGACTGTCTATGACTAGGGTGTAGCTTAGCTATCCTGTATGACCCGCTTTTAAGGTATCTTGCTATGGTTTTAGAGAGATCCTTGAGGAAACACCGCAGCGAGCAGCGCAACGCTAAAAAAGCCTAGTTAATTGCTTGTTAGACGTGGATCTCCTAGTCAGGACTTCAATTGTTTTGCGTGCGCTCATTCTAACATTTCGCATCACGATTTTCAACCTACGATAACACTAGTTTTCTTTCCTCGACGCTAACACTTGAATTTTGAATTTCTAACCACCTTGTATCAACTACTCCGAATATATCCCCCAATCAAACTCTCGATCAATCACGCACCATGCGGACATCAATGTCGGCTGTTGCAGCCTTTCTAGGCTCTGCCTCTGCTGCGCTGGCCGGAGCAGCCCCAGCATACATCTTGCAACAATCAGTATCTTCCTCAGCCTCCACAGGAGGCAACAGCATTACCACTGTGAGCGCGCAGACGGCGCGCCTAATTTTAGAGCAGCGCCTCAACACCCCCAACGTGTATCTCAGCGATGGCATCGACGAGGCGTCGCGTGAGGCTGCTATTGCGGCTATCAACGCCTTTGGCCGGGCGCCAAAACCACTCTTCGGCGACAATAGTGCTGCTGATACGGGCAGCTTTACGCTAGATCCTTCGCAGCTTGTAGTACTTATCGAAGGCCTTTCGGAGGATGATATCGAGGTATCTGTGAAAAAGGCGGCTCTGAAACCTGCGTTCATAGTGGCGGATCCTCCGTCGTCTATGGCTCACTCGGCGCTGATTCGTGAACACTTCGCTGCTGGAGCCGGCAAGCAGTGTGGTCTGGAAGAGGCTGTGAACCCGCTTTCGGCGGATTGCTGGAGCAGTACTTCGTCGCTAGTTCGCTTTGATGCGAAAGAGGTATGAGCTTCTACAACAAACATAACCAGCCCTATGATCGTTAAACTACATACTAAAAGTTATACTACTCTCTTATAGGATTCAACCTTACTGTCGACCCTCGAGAACGTCATTCCTAAGCTGGCTTCGATGGCTTCCTCGGGGGAGATGGAGTCCGTCATTATCTTCTTCCCCGAGTCAGTTCGTATATCCAAGCAAAACAGCTGGGCTAACAGTGCTTCCGAGCTACGCCGGCGCCAGGTCTTTGAGGCTGTCATGAACGAGAAGACTAAGCTTACGACTGCGGAGAGCATCTCTTCCTCAATCTCATCCCAAAACACATCCGCCAAGCCCCAAACTAACAACATCTTTTTCTCTGCTAAGAACGTTCCCGAATGCTACGCTGATGCCGATACCTGCACTGCCGGCACCAACTCGTGCAGCGGCCACGGAACCTGCATAAACCGTTGGGGTGCTGCCTCAAGTGACGCCTGCTTCATATGCAGTTGCACCGAGACTACTGCCTCTGGTAGCAAGAAGTCGACTGGCTTCGCTGGCAAGGCGTGCGAGAAGATAGACTATAGCACGCCATTTGCCTTATTTGTTGGCTTCACCATTGTTCTTGTTGGCACCCTCACGTTTGCCATCAGTCTGCTCTTCCAGGTTGGCGAGCAGCCACTTCCTGGCGTTATTGGGGCTGGTGTTGTTAAGAAGTGAAGAGATGATAGAGTAGTTTGGCATCTTTCTCCAATATATACAAGGGCGAGGGGAGACATAGTCCGGTTGTTGAAGGTCACGACAAACCACATTGCTATCAATAGCATCAAAGATGGGGTACTATGTGCAATATGTGTGCGCGTTGTGGAACTACCTGTCTTTTTGATATGCGATCTTTTTGTCTTACTCCCGAATAAAGTTTTTGTTTTTTTTCTGGTCGTCTGCTTTTCTAGCCTTGAAATACAATATCTGTTCAAAATGGTGTCATAGTTTGAATTGAATTTAAATACGTTGCTATACATGCCGTGAAGCTTTTCATATAACTATTATAAGATATGGGTAGGTCTTATAGACAGCTAGTAGCTCAGCTATGTAGCTATCAAGTTGGTAAAAGGTCTACGATATAGTCATTATTTCGTCCTCGTCTTCAGATTTCTTTTGGGACTTGTATCCGAAGCTTTCAAGACCTCGCTCAGTAGCAAACTCATTCGAATAGTTGCTATCCGTGAGTTGCTTTTTAATAGCATCATTGCCTCTATCATCATTACTGTTGGAGAGACTTTCTAAGGCAGCTTGATACTTCAAGCCAGTCTCTTCGAGTAGCGCCTGTACTTCTGCTTGTCGTGCATCTATCTCGCTTCTCTCATTTCGCAAATCTGCCACTTGTTTACTCCTGACAGCCAATTGCTGTCGCATTTCGGCAAGTTTCTCCTTTAGGCGAGTTGTACACGCAGGTAGTTCTGGAATTGGCGCGAGACGCGGCGGCACTTGAAGAAGAGCTTCCTCATGTTCGTCTTTGTGTTTTTGAGAAGTGCGTTGCTCAGCTCCCGCTATGCCAGCGCGAGATTGCGCAACCTCGAAGGCGATGCGCCGTTCAGCCTCTTCATCAGAAGACTCATCGGCGGAATTTCCCTCGGCAGCGGTGATCATGTCTGAGATCTCACGTTTACGGCGCCGTTGCGCTTCACGTTCGGCTTTGCGACCTAGAGATATGCCACCGTCCTCTACAAAATCGTCAAAGCCTTCCCCAAGATCTTCGTCTTCTCGGACAAGTCGCGACTCCTTTTTCCTTTTGCTGCGGCGAGATAGTGTTGACAACATGGAGCCGTCGTGCCTATCCATATCAGAGTCATCGTCAAGACGTATTATGTCGCCAGCGTCTTCTTCTTGCGCAAGGCGAGCGCGGCGTTCTTTACGTTCTCTGATCTCTGTTTCGGTGAGAATACGGGTTTCTGTTGTTGGCTGTAAATCTTCTGTGTTGAATATGACAGCACCTTCGAGTTCGGACACATCGATGTCCATACTTTCACCGACATTTATGTCGCAGTTGCGAGAGGATATATTGTGAGGCGTAACTGGTGTTGAGCTTTGTAGTTCAGCAAGGTATTGTTTACTGTATATTGTACGGTCTTCGTCGGCCTCAAGAGATCGGAAAGGGAGGCCTTTCAGTGCAGTGTTTTTTCGTATGGCACTCTTTTCTTGCGCCTTTGCATTCAATGTAATTTTTTTAGGGACCATGACGATGACTGGACTGTCATCGTCGTTATCTTGACCATCGTTGCCGCCAAATGATAGCCGTGTGCCCTTTGGTCGGCGCTTTGTTTTCAAAGAGAAGTTCCGAGATGCTAACGGGCGTTGAACGACTGAACCATCCATATCTTCATCTTCGGCTGGATTAGACTCAGTTATATTGGACGTAGCAACTGGGGTTTCGTTTGCGCCGGTATCTTTGGAAGCATTTGCGCTTTTGCGCAGACCTGATTGTCGGATAGGCTTGCGCAAAGCTTTGAAAACAGGTACATTAGCTACGGTACAACAAAGTTTACGTTAGTATCCCAGTTAAGCTAGAAGTAATTTCATAAGATCAGTTTGCGTGCACTTGCAGAGGAAGCATATTTCCAGTTTTCTGTGACGTAATGACGAGCTTACCTGAGTCATTTTGCTTCGTAGCATCTTCTTCTTCGTCGAGATGATCTATTTTGATAACGCGTGGCTTTCTTTTAGACCCGAAGGAGCTCATCTTGAGATCAATATTCAGAAGGTTAATTGCTTATTGAGTTGCAAAAACACAATAAATCGTCGCCTAACAATTCATGCGATGCGCTGGTAGGGTGTTATCTTATCGGCACGTGACCTGAAATTTTATGGGTTGTCGCCCATTTTAGTAAAGTTGGAAGGTAGCAGTCACTAGAAGCTTGGGGATCTTCAGCCTTGTCTTGATATTGATTTGCTAGACAAGCTTTTCAACAACCACATCAAAAACTACCGCAATTCACAATGGCTCCCGCGCAACCTGAACTAAAGAAGGTTTGAGGCTTAGATTATCTTCCTCAATGGCATGTATACACCTACTAACCGTCATTATAGTACCTGGACAAAAGACTGTTTGTCCAGCTGAACGGCAGCCGCAAGGTAGTCGGTGTCCTACGCGGTTACGATGTACGTTATACTATTATATCTGGATACAGAGTTTAGACATGTAGCTAACGCTTTGTTCCATTAATAGGTTTTCCTGAACATTGTGCTGGATGAGGCATTCGAGGAGAAGGACGGCGGTCAAAAGGTGCCTCTAGGCATGGTGGTATGAACACAAACCCGACTCAGGCCTCATGAATACTAAGTTTTACTAATACCAAAAACTCTATATGTAGGCTATTCGTGGCAACTCTGTTGTCATGTTAGAAGCGCTAGAGCGGATTGGTGGCGATGATCGCAGATAATGTTTGACATGAGAATCAAAACGACATAAAATATCAACTAAACGACACGATAATGTTCTAGATTTTTTTTTAGGAACGACAGAAGAGGAGCCCTGAACGTCTTCTTGCTAGGCTATGATCTGATTTTTGATTTTTGATCTTTTATCTTCTGCTACTTCTGGTTTTTCTTTATTTGGCACTGCGTTTGGTTTATCATTTTCTACCTCATATCTTTCTGCCATGTTTTCTTCTCTCTTTTCTTTCTATATGCTCCATGTAGCACATACCAAGTTGCTCGGTTTCAATAATGGGATAATGTTATGAATGGAATTTGCGCAGGAGTCTGCTGGCGTTTTGCGTTTTGTGCACCTTTTCATCTCATGTTTTACTTTAACCTTGCGTGACTAGACTATGGCTTGTGTTATTTCGAACTGAGATCTTACTGGAAATCAATGTTTCCTGTTTGTGCTAGAGCTATTATTCAAATACATTGATAGTCTCGTCATAGCTAACTTCTGATCGAGTAATGAGTTTAGAAAATCACTTTAATTGGGCTTGCGTGGTCATTGTTGTGGCTTTTAAATTTTGATAGCCGAAATTTTGGGAGAGCATATAGATAGATGCCGTGTGGGCAATTTGTCCGTGACAACACTATATAACGTGATTTGAGTTTCCCAATAAGTAGGTAGTGTGAAGAGGTAGGCAAGTCTAGCATGTCTTACTTATAAAGTTCAAAGCGAGGCTTTACCAACCCTTTGCAGCCGATCTACCGAGTCGTGCTCTTATTTAGCTGTGTAGCTTAGAAGCGGCGAAGCTTGGAATCAGATCACGTTGCACCAGAACTATATGGTTTATTGTGTCTACATCCTACTATTCGAAATGTTATATTAAGCAGCACGCGTGTCATTGCCATGCTGTCATCCTCTCTGGTTGTCCGCAAGTTATTGGCTGATATATTATACAGTTGTTTTTTGAAATACCCAGAACTTACGAGTAAATATATCTCATCGAGACAATTGAATGCGATCCATACTTTAGCGTAGCAGCAATACCACAACCTGTCCCATACTGAAATATGTCGTATCTAGCACGTTTGTCGGTCCTCAGACATCGGAATGGGACAACTAAAGTGCCCGAGATCGTCTTGGTTCGTCCGTCCCTCAGCCCTTACAAAAGAGAATGCAAAAAAGACAGCCGCCAGACCCAAGTGCCAAGGCTTTGGCGAGCCCAGACCAAGGAACAAGCATCGCAGCATCAAACAAGATAGGACATATAAAGAAACGGTAATAAGGGTTAAGCGAGATGTCCGGACACCAAACGTGGGGGCACTACACAATGTTTTTCTCGAAGTCAAAAGACAAAAGCAGAGTTCTCTGTGCATTAATTCCGTTGCTACTACTATAGCTCGCCTATATACATAGTTATAGTATACTATAAAGGGAACAATTCCGTGTACATGTACGTGCGGCATTTAGAATGAGAGTCCATCTGTTCAGCATTAGCGTGCGTCAGACTAGATCTTGCTGATTTGCTATGCCTCCAGCCTAACTGTCATTCCAGTTCAATATGTAGGCATTGCGTCAACAAGCAACCTAAGTGGAAGACAATGTGTAGATTATATCGCATAGTGTACATATCTACCCCAACACAAAATGCTATATAATGGGAAACTACTTATATTGATTGATGCATAGTTTGTGAGGTCTGCAACGGCGCGTGTCTTGCATCCAGTCTCCATCCTTGTTTGGTGTGCAGTCTCAAATACATTCCACTCGTATGCAAGCCAAGCCGATCTTTGGTTGAGCCAAAGTCAACATCGTCATCTCTGTGCTTTTCTTGCCGTATGACGTCCCTGTCTCCTGAATGATGTACATACATAGTATATCGCGGCTGTTAACGAACCTAAATGGCTCTCGACATGAAGAATATTAAGAAGCAAGAGAAGCCCAGCCATATTTCCCAAACAGGCGATTAAAATGCACGAAGAAATCCTCGGCTACAGTTGCAGTACAACGTTAGCCACGAAATGGGCATTTCTTCCTACGCTGTTACTGTTACTACCATAGACGGGGATTTCGCTGTTGATGTTGGAGAGTCTGTGTATTGAAAGCCCTTAGTAGCCAGGGCGGAGGCTTGTCGAAACATAATCTTCTAAGCTAGCTATCAGATGCCAATGCGAATAAACAGTTCGCGGCGAGAATGCACCAGTTTATAGCTCGCGGTGTTGCATTGTTGTGTAGAGTAAGGGCATTATGGCTGGCTGTATGGGGAAATCAGTGTCAAGCTCCTGTTTAAATCGAATACAGCCGCTTCTGGAAAATCCGATACTCAGGCTAGCCCCCCCCTCTTCCCCCGTGGGTGAAGAGGATGATAACGAGTGAAGCTAATTAAATTTGCCTCTCATACTATGCACCTGCTTCTTTCCGCATCTTGGATAGAACATTTGACGATAGCTAATGGACAAGCAAACCTCCTTATAGTCACGTCGTTTCAAAAATTTCAAGTGGTAGTAAACCAGTAAAGTCTGTTGTTTTCTTGATGTTCAAACTACTTTGCCCTGCTTCGTATTGCTGGGGCTGACAAATCATACTTCCTAATTAGACATCATTCACAGCTTCAGCCAAGTGCAGGCAGTTGCTGTTTCTGATTTGTGTTTCCTACCTCACTTGTTTTGGCTTTCCATATCTTGTAACCTTCCTGCCTTTATTACAATTCTCTTCCTTCCCTCTGGCTCGTGTCGTAGCCGTTGTCTCGATCGCATCTATCCCTAAGCTGTCTTATCAATCAAAACCTTATTCTTGTTCTTGCGCCAATTTCGACATTCTCTTGCTAGCGCATTCTAATCTTAACAAACTCGACTATTCCCTACAATTCCTTTATCAAGCCTACTCTAACTCTTCTGCCATCCCCTACCATCTGGGCAACAACAGGCCCCCGATCCCCTCAGCTTAGACAGATAGCATTGAGAATGCTAGTTCCTTTAACCCATTGACCCCAACTCACTCATCCATCAATTCTTTTAGGTTCTGTATGCTATGCGATCAGCGCCACCACAGAACTTCTCTTGACAATAAGCGATTGTGTCTACAATTCCGCAAAAACCAAGCGCAGCTAGCCGGGGTTCTCTCGTTGACACAGCACAGCTATATCTGGGTCTTGACTGAAGCAATAGTTCTGCTTCCTACTTCGGTCTGCCAATAAATCGACAGAGCGAAATTTCCCGTCTGTATCGAAGTCACATATAATACATGCTACTTTCTATTAGCTCCGAGTTACGCTACTCAAGGCTGTGTTTTTTTCTCATGTCTTGGCCTGCTAGTATTGCGATCGTTGCCCCGACTGACTGATTTCCTAAGCCGGACTACGAACTCCAATAGTTCAAGCACCTTCTCGGAATTTTCTGGCCCGCATATTTTTCTTTATTATTTTTCATCATCCTTTTTTCTCCCATCTTTCTACTTTAGCAGACAGACTTCGATTAACTTATTCTGAGTTCTTACTAGATCTCACTCCATATCTACCTTTGCCATCCACTTATAATCCATCATGGCCGCTACAATGTTGCGCAATCTAATGCCCTCCAAGACCCGGAGTTCGGAGGGCTGCTGGACCTGTCGTCTTCGGCGCAAAAAGTGCGATGAGCGCCGTCCCGTTTGCGACAATTGTGGCTCGCTTGAAATTCACTGTCTCTACAGTGAGGAGAAGCCCGATTGGATGGATAATGGCCCAAAGCAAGCTGCTCGGGCTGAAGCAGTCAAGGCTGAAGTCAAAGAACAAGCGCGCGTTCGCCGTGAAAAGAAGCATCGCACCGGCGCGCCTAGCGAGAAGGCATCATCGAGCTACTTCGGCGGCTTAGCCTCTGCAAATCAATCTTCAGTCTCTGTAGCAACACTACATCATGCTCAAATCGCAGCTCGTCAACAGCCGCTTCCCCCGCTACCATCAATACCACCAATTCCTCCGCCAAATGTCACAAGCCCGACTCTCAACGTCACTGTTTCATATGATATGCCATATACCCCCGCTATAACCAGCGCCAGTGGTATCTCAGATCGCGCCCGGGAAAAATTAGATCGGGACTGGGACCCTTCTGATCGCTTTGCCTCTATGGAGCTTGATGTCGACGATGAATCTGGCATGACAACTGACTCGCCTTGCTCTAAAAGTACGCCGTCATCTAACATCAGCTCTGGTATGCACACGCAGCCTTCGGAATGCTCGATGTCATCACCACCACAACAAAGCTATGAATCACAAATGCCTGTTCTAGACGACCAGTCTACTTACTTCGTTGTCATCTATATGGACTATGTTTTTCCATATCTCTTCCCTCACTACCGCCCTAAAATCCTCGAGGGGGGGCGAGGTTGGCTTCTCGCACTTCTTCAGCACAACAAGGCATTGTTCCACACGGCCGTTAGCTTCTCTTCATATCTATTTGCCGCCATATATAACCTAGAGAATCCAGATTATCAAGAATCTACCGACCAACTATGGAACCAATTACAAACACGCCAAGAGCTAGCTCTCCAAGAGTTACAGCAAGATATGGCGTCACTTACCGCTCGCGGAATTCCGGGGAACCTCCAGGAGAGTGCCAGAGTACTTGAGAGCATTCTACAACTTCTCGTGTTTGATGTGTCAATCGGCAACATGTCACACTGGGAACTACATCTTGATGCCGCCATCGCTCTCTTTCAGCAACTCGTGCCAGATGTCGAGTCTTGGCCTGAAGTGATATCTTCTTTAACAAAGGGGTTCTCTCAACCTATCTCTCGGAATGCTCATCCCATGGGTACTGATCTAACTGCGTTTCGTTTCTTTGGAGGTGTACTAATGTACATTGACGTACTCGCTTCAACGGCCCTAGCACGGCGTCCTCGTCTCCAGATGTATTGGTCTCGTTTGCTTCCATGCTCGACCTCACTTGTTCCGCTATATTCTGCTCCGGCGCCTGTGCAGATCGAGAACATCATTGGTTGCCAGAATTGGATGCTTAAGTATATTGGCGAAATTTCCGCCCTAGACGCGTGGAAGAAGGAACAACAGCGGAACGGATCATTCACAATAAATACTCTCATCCTTCAGGCGCAGATCATCGAACAAGGTATCCGCAAGTCTGCCGAAACGCTTGCTACCGAAGATATGTTCCATGACGTCAACAATGCCAGCTCTGTCCCACCATTAGTGATGCCCATCCATCAAGTTGGTTGTCCTCTAGGTCGTAAGAAAGCTCAAACATTTGGCGACTTTGGCGGAAAAACACGTGATCTTATCCCTCTTACAACTCAGATCTGGGCTAGCGCTGCCCTCGTATATCTCAACGTTGTTGTCTCTGGTTGGAAACCGTCAAGTGCCGATATCAAAATTGGAGTATTAACAACTCTTAACCTGTTGGAGGAACTACCTAGTCCTATGTTTCTGCAATCTGTCGTCTGGCCATATATTGTTACCGGATGTCTTGCGCCGCCCGAACTACAAGGTCGCTTTCGTATGCTCGAGAAAAACATGGGTGTCATCAAAGTGTCGGAGACTACACGGAAAGCAGTTGCACATATGGAGGAGATCTGGAAGATTGGTGATCGACATGACTTTGATGTATCCAAGGCACTGGGGATTTCTGGATCTCCATTTTTGGCTATTTGAAAAATAATGAGAGAATGAAAATAAATTAGACGCAAAAGTACGATGTAGGATCTAATGTCTTGATGAATTGGAGGTGATTTCATCATAATTTTTTTTTGGTTATTATAGCTGGTTTTTTCTATGACTTGACGGTTTGGCGTCTTGTACCTTCACATCACGTTTGTTTTTTACACATATATATCCCTTTGCTTTCATTGCAGCTTGATAAATAGCCTGCATTTCAGTTTGTTCTTTACTCTACTTTTCTACTATATACTTCAGCCCAGTACCATTATCTTACACACACATATATATATATGCTACTTTACTACTTGATTCTCACACACATCATGTTCTAATAAGCATATCTATTCATAAATGCTGGATGCTCTAACCACGTATACGTATGTTTATAAGAATCAAGGATAGCATTCGTACAGATGATGACAGGGAAACGAACCCCCAAGGCTCCATACATTAATGATATTATCTGACATCGGAAAATGACTTTTTGTTTTCCTCTAGAAAGAATCCTTTTAGTCATCAATGCCATCCCATTGTTCATCATGGGCACGGCCATGACCGCCAGCCTTCTCAGTTCTCTTCCGGATCTTCTCATCTTTGACTCTCCGCTTGCTATTCTGCACAGAAGCAGCTCTATTATAATCTCTCTGTCTTTCCCAACCACTCTTTGTCGTGATCTTGGCGCTCTGTCCGCCGGTTCTACGTGCCTCGACACCTCTATCCTTCAACTTCTTTTTATCCACCTTGCTCACATTCGGCAGCGACGCCAACAGTGATTCCGGCACGCCAAGGTCCTGGCCCGTACGGCCGGCCTGTCTATCGCTAGCTGTGATGACGTTCGCGATGACCTTGACGTATGGAATATCGTCTTTAGTCCACAGTGTAACGGCAATGCCGCCCACACGGCCTGCACGGCCCGTACGACCAGCGCGGTGAATATACACAGCAGCGCTGCCAGGAATATCATAGTTGACGACACCGTTGACGCCAGCAAAGTCGACGCCGCGCGCCAACACGTCTGTGGTGATCAAGATCCAGATCTCGCCTGCGCGGAATTGCCGCATGATGCCTGCACGCTGGTTGTCCGTGAGACCGGAGTGTAGCGTGGCGATGCGCGAGGAGCCGCCAGCTTCTAGAGGGATATCGTAGCGGAGCTCTTCTTGAAGTGCGGCAGCACGCTCGATGCTTTGCGTGAAGACGATGAATGGTGGTCGAATGGATAGGGCGTCAGCGTCGCCTGCGGCACCTGTAGGACGCAATAGTTGGCGGATGGCGTATATCTTACCAGTCTCAGAGCCGGTGAATATAAGCTTGTGCTTAATGTTGGGCACGGCAGTGTCCTTTAAGCCGACGACGATACGGAACAGCGGGTGCTGTGCAGCATTAGGGGTGTTCCGTGTTGCGAGAATGTTGGTGACTAGTGTCTCAATGTTAGATCCCATGGTAGCCGACCAGAAGGAATGTTGAAGAGATGGGTTTGTGCAAAGTTTCCACACGCTAGTAGTTTGTTCGTAAAATAGTTGATCAAGGAGAACGTCCGCTTCGTCGATAATCAATGTTCGAACTGTAGGGAGGCCCATTGGTAGCTTGTCTAGCTTGACACTCTTAGTCAAATAGTTAAGTAATGGCATAGGGGTAGTGACGAGGATATCGACTTGGGTCAATGATGTCTCATTTTCTTCCTCTGTATCTTCCTCGTCGTCATCGTCGTCATCGTCTTCACTAAGATCTTCCTCGGCAAAGCTCACACTAGCACCCTTTTCTGCCGCCAAGCGCATGCCCTTTTTCATAACCACAATCTTCAAGCTAGTGCCAGCACACAACTTGCGGCCCTCATTGACAATCTGATGCGCAAGTTCGCGCGTTGGCACCAAAACCACTGCCTCCAGCTCATGCTCCAACCCCGCCTTATCCTCCGCCGAAATCTTCGCCCTTCTTTTCAAAATCGCATTTATCGCTGGAATCAAGAAGCTAATCGTTTTTCCACTACCAGTAGGTGCTACGGCAAGGACATCGGCACCTGCTAATGGCCCTGTGTTATTGCCTCCCAGAATTGCCTCTCGATCCTGTTCATGAAGCGCTCGTTGCGCGTCTACTAGCAGCGGGATAGCGCCCATTTGCACTTCTGTGGGGATCTTGTATGCTTGCTTCTCAATATTCTCAGCTAGCTGGCGCGAGATCTTGTACGCTGGACGAAGATCTTCAAAGCTCGTCAGTGGTTCCGGATAAATCGATTTCTTCTCATCTTTTTTCTGCTTAGTCCCCTCCAATTGCATCTTTGCAGGTTCTGCCTTCTTGCTCTTCTTGGACTTCTTGGCCTTCTTTTCTGGCACGACAACTTCGGGTACCTTGGATAGAAGCGTGACCTTGAGTCTATGTGAGCGCAGCAAGCTCCTACACTCCTCTAAGCTTTGGCGTTCATGGGTTTCGGCAGAGTCGGAGTAATAGTCGGAGTCAGAGTTGTCAAGGCTCTTGACAGCCATTTCGCTATCGTCGTTGCCATCGTCAGGTTGCGCAAGTTTGGGCGCAAAGAAGTCAAGCTCTAAAAGATCGTTTTCACCACCAGCTAATACTAACTTAGATGCGTTTTTCCTCTGCGCCTGACTAGTATCGGTTTCGTTTGTCCGTTTGCGTTTGCGTGAGCTAATGCTATCGTGATATAGTTGAGGGTTAGCTTCAGTGCCGGCCGATGGAAGCTGTACCGCAGCAACCGTTCCAGTTTTCGCAATTGCCGTTTTTGAAGGTTTCTTTGCGCCTCGAGATAAAATCTTGAGAATATCCATGACGATAGTAGCGTGTTGGTTGTCTTGGGCTGGCTTAACGTAGTGGATGGCGCTTGATTTAGTCCTCTGTAATATTCTGCAATTTTCTTGACAATCTCTTATCGATAGGAACAATTGATATGACCATCCTAGGGTCTATCTAACCCTACAAAAATTAATATCACTAGCAATGTAATCCCACTCCTGATTCGCTAATCTAAACCTCGTACTATATTTGATTTTCACCGATATGAGTTTCTTTATTGCCTCACAGATTCAGTATGTTAGATAATTTCAATCAGTATGGTTTTGATTTTTTTGAGGTTTCCGTCTCATTGATATATATACTTAAAAATAGGATGTGTGGTATGAATAAAAAAAACAGCTGATGGAGATGAAGTTATGTATATATATGAACTTAAGTTGATGTGGAATCATATTTTAGATCGGATGTAGTCATGGCACGTGCACACAGATATTCAACTGGCAATATTATTTATTTTTGCGCAACTCTACTGCGTTGTTGTGTTTAATTCAATCACTGGCGTGAAACAATTTACTCCTGGCCAGAGGCGACAATAGTAGGAACCTTATCGTATTTAACGGAGCCGGAAGAGGAGCCGGTGGCTTCTATAGCCTTGACGACTAACATGGACTTCTCATCAGCAACCTCGCCGAAGACGACGTGGCGGCCGTTCAACCATGAGGTGACAACAGTGGTGATGAAAAACTGGGAACCGTTGCTGTATAGAAGTTAGGATATTATTGCGTAGTCAAGCAAATGGGCTGAAGACTTACGTGTTAGGGCCAGCGTTAGCCATGGACAGAAGACCAGGCTTGTCGTGGGTCAACTTGAAGTTCTCATCAGCGAATTTCTCGCCGTAGATGGACTTGCCGCCAGTGCCCTATGGATATATTAATATTATTTCATTCCTAAGTTATGACGGCTATTGTAGCTTACATTGCCACGGGTAAAGTCACCGCCCTGGAGCATGAATTCCGGGATGATGCGGTGCAGGGAAGAGCCGGCGTAACCGTAACCCTTCTCACCAGTGCACAGAGCACGGAAGTTCTCGGCAGTCTTGGGGACGACATCATCAAACAGGTTGAAGTTGATGCGACCGCTCTGGGCTGTAAATCAATTATTGTTAGAATCGTAATTTGGCCTCCACTAAAAAAGTCATAATAAATGAATCGCCAAGGCATGCTATATGTCGCTCTATCTTAAGAATACTACCTGAAGAGAGATACAACTAGTAGCTGATGGCAATGAATGCAATGGACGATGAATTATGATGACGCTGATGATAATTGGAAGGAATGATCTTACCCTTTGGTTCACCAACGGGGCGCTTGTTGGCATCGAGGACGGGGCCAGTCCACTCGAGATCGAAATAACTGGAGAGAAAGACGCGTTAGTTTTGGTGTTGTCGGTAGGAATTTGGCTTGTTGTATCGAGTTTGGAGCAGTTTGGATAGCTCGAAGAGCTTGAGGCCAGGGCAGTACAGCTATCTGAAGCTTAATTCCTACTGGTGCTGATTGCAGTTTAATCGACAAATACTTACACCTTGATAGTCATGTTGTTTGGTGTTGATGAGAAAGAACGGGTAGCAAAAGAGACAGGAGTATATTGAACGCGAGCCTGAGAAGAAAGAAGAGGACGAGAAAGAGTTGAGGGAGCGAAACCAGTTGAAGTAATCTGGCGGGGTAGGGCGTGGAGGGGTCGAATTTTCAGGAGGGAGGGGCTCATCTGCAAGTTGTGGAGAAGATTCCGTTAGTAAGGCCGATTAGCCAATGACATGCTGAGGTGGGCCATGCCTCCTTCCGGCATGGGGTGGCATTGGAAGTGATCGCAGGAAAGATGTTTAGCTATGGCTTATTTACGGCCGGCCGGTCAGGCAGACACGTGATTTTGCTAACGGGAACCCACAGCCTGGATTCTGCGGTTGCGACACTAGACATGTCGCCCGCAACGAGAAGAAAGAGACAACAAATCAAAGACAAGAAGCCAAAATCAAAACAAGCAAATCGGACAAGAGGGGAAGGAAGGGCTGATTGCCCTCGGAAGTTTGTAAATTAAGGTTGCCACAACGGTCCCAGCAGGCAAAGCAGCAAGCCCAGAGCGATGCAGTGGTCAGGGGCGAGGTCGAGTGCTGCAAGAGAGCGGCTGATGAGAAAACAGGGCGAAGCTGGCGGTGCGGGGCTGAAGGAAATCCAGGAACGCAGACACCCGAAGCTGTGAGATGAAGCTTCACGAAGCTCTTGAGAGCTTGTCCAGCTAGTGAGGCTTCGTTCGGTGAATATGCCTAGCATAATAAACCACCGAAAAACTATGCATCATTTCCCGCCGTGAAGGTTCTAAATGACAAATTCGATAGAATAGCGGGGCCTGGGCAGTCTATCATCAGTTCCATAGGGTGGATGTGGAGGGTATTTGCTGCATTCTCGTGAGGCGTGCAGTAGTGTGTAATGTAAGCTGTGCACTAATGAGCTTGGTGCTGACAACCACACCCCCAAAATGTATTGAGTACAAGCCGATGATTGCTAGCATGTACTGGCGGCTAGTGCAAAATAAAGCCGAGAAGTACCAAGTACAAGCCACAACGGTTACAGGATAAATGCATTGCCGGGTCAAGAACAATGGTCCCAATGGCAAGCCAGAGGCTTCCATACATGACAGAAGGCACATCACGAAATGGAATAGGAAGTGCTGCAACCCATACTTATGCGCATAGTTTGTCTGGGACTTTCGGGCGATGGAAAGCGGGTGTTCATGTCAAGAAGCCAAAAGTTCATGTATGCAGAACCAAGCTTACTAGTGGTACCCAAGCTCTTTTGGCTCTGCAAATAAAAACTTTTTTGCCCGCTCGGGCGATAGCATGAGTAGCTAGAAAGGCAGTCCATACTTTGACTCTCAATATTTCCCGCAGCGTTGGCGATATGAGTTGTGAGGGGAGTGGCATGAGATGGCAGGGTTGAAGAAGAACTTACTTTGACGAATAGGTTTGCAAGAAGCACTACTATACAGTAAAAGGACACACAAGGTGGAACACAAAAAGTAGCGAAGCTCAAATTAAGCAAACTCAGATTAAGTGATGGTAGCGGTCAAGATGCCGAGAACTGATGATGAAAAAGTTGCTCGATAGATAGCAACAAGCGGGCTGTCTTGAAGCCCAAATTATCAGGCATTCAATTTACATGTTACTAGCAGTACTATAGAACAAATGTTATGCGGGACAGCAAGCAGCTATAAAAAGGCAGTCTGCATTTTCAATAGTATAGCATCTATAGTACATCTAGACACTACAAAAGAATGCCATGACTGAGAAAAGCTAGCTAACATTAAGGTGATTTCTACGTTTGATTTTATCTCGAAGGATAGTACATTGCACGTTTACAGGGCCGACTACTATGTTATGTTGTTATGTTTTATGTTATATCATGTTCCATTGCTGGACAGAAGGGCTTGCGACAGGGCTCAGCTTTTCGAAGAACCCTTATGCTGGTTACTATATACAGCTTGTATCTCAATTAAGGGTCTATCAGTCAAGGGTTATCTACACGTAGCCAGACGAAATAAGTGGAATTTCTAGATCAGAATATGATTGACTACTGGCTTGACAGCTGCCAGGTATAGCGGCTTGTCCTGGTTGCGCAGCAGCAAACCTAGGATTTAAGGCCTGGCACAAGCAGGCCTGTTGATTATGGGGGCCTAGTAGCCAACAAGATAGAGACCACTTAGTAGTACTAGCTTGCTCCAATTGACGGTTATTTTGGGCGTCCAGGACTTGACATTTTGGCTTCTCCGTGCTTGAGCCTCTTTTGTTGCCGCATCCTTGAAGATCGCCCAACGACGGCCTCGTCTGACTACTTATCACGTCAATTAAAACTTTCCTAGCTTATGTTTCAGCATATATCTGCAAACTGTTTGCGCTTGTATTTCCACCGTCCCGAGAGTTCCATCGCATTTCTAAGCTTCGTCTTTCATCTACGTGCGAGGCCCAACATTTTTTAACCTTTCATCTCCATATCCATCGCATTCTTTTTGAGAGAATATACAACTCCATCATCATGGACTTCAATACTCTCAAAGACTCGGTGTCTAACTTGACCCTCTACGACCTGAAGGCGGGCGTCCGCAAGGTTCAAAATGGTAAGTCCATGATCGCTTGGTTCTGGTGTTGATAACTTGGCGATTGCGACGCTAATCAATGACTTCTGCTAGCTGTCATGAACTTCACCGAGATGGAGTCCAAGGTACGCTGAATAGAAACATTGTCCTAAATATCATCCTCTAAACACGGTGCCTAACACAAGACATATAGGTTCGTGAGGCGACCAATAACGAACCTTGGGGTGCCTCCTCTACTCTGATGCAGGAAATTGCCAATGGAACCTTTAACTAGTATGCACTACACCCATCACGACTCCATACTTCAGTATACATTACCAGGACCTCTCTCGATGGAGCGACAGCTTGTGACTTTGCCGATGGGAGGGGTGCTTCCGTGCCATGAACCATCGCTAACATACTATCCGATAGCCAAACTCTAAACGAGATCATGCCCATGATTTACAGACGGTTCACCGAAAAGTCAGCGGAAGAGTGGCGTCAAATCTACAAGGCACTGCAGCTCCTCGAATTTCTCATCAAGCAAGGCTCCGAGCGTGTTATTGACGACGCCCGTAACCATTTGACACTGCTAAAGATGTTGCGCCAGTTCCATTATATCGATTTGAACGGCAAAGACCAGGGAATCAATGTGCGCAATCGTGCAAAGGAACTTACTGAACTTTTGAGTGATGTCGATCGCATCCGCTCTGAGCGCAAGAAAGCTCGATTGACCAAGAACAAGTACACCGGAGTTGAGGGTGGCGCTGGCCTTGGCGGCGGTTTTTCTGATAGCGGCGGTAGCAGTAGTCGATATGGTGGATTTGGAAGTGAATCTGTGAATAACGGCGGCGACACCTTTGGTGCCTATTCTGGAGGTGTCTACGGGGATGGTGGCGGCTACGGTGGCCAGGCTAGTGATTACGCAAGCTCAAGCTCTCGTCGTGACAAGTTTGAAGAGTATGACGAGTTTGACGGCGACAGACCAGCTGCTTCCAGTAGCAGCTCTTCACGACCCAAGAAAGAACGTTCAACCCCCAAACATCGCGAAGAGGCCCCGAAGCCAAAGCCACAGAAGGCACCTGAAGTCGATCTGTTTTCTTTTGACGAGCCTATCTCATCCTCGGTGATAGTTCCTGTGGCACCTACTGCAGCAGTCCCCTTGGCCGACGACGACGACGACTTTGACGATTTTCAGTCAGCAACGCCGGCTGCCGTCCCGGCTGCCGCGTTTAGTAGCCTTTCCATGACTTCCGCAATGCCTGCATCGCCAATCATAGCAGCCCCCAAGCCAGTGTCAGCGCCACACCAGGCTAACTTGAGCAACATGATGTCGATGGCATCGATCTCGCCTGCCCCCTCCTCTTCTGGCACTCCCGCAGCAAACTACTCTTCTTTTGCCATACCCTCTGCACCGGCCCCCGTCACGGCCCCCATTGCAGCTCCCATATCCAGCGGCCCTAATTACTTTTCCTCGGTGCAGGCAGCTAAGCCTATGGCCTCAACCCTTACTGGTATGGGTGGCGTCAAGCCTGTGATAGGTACGTCAGCGAAGCCTAGTGCCCCAGCGGCAAGTAATGATGCCTTTGGTGCGCTATGGTCGCAAGCCAGCTCCAACCTGACCAAGAAGCCGGCGCAAAGCCAGGGCGGACCTTCCATGGGTCAGTTGGCTAAGGAGAAGAGTAGTGCCGGAATCTGGGGTTCGCCAACGCCTGCATCTTCGTCGGCGGCGAAGCCTCAAGGCGGTAGTGCAAGCAACGACCTAGCGGATCTGCTTGGTTAGAACTAATTAGGTCATTTTCTAGTTTTTACAGAGTCTATAAGAGGATCTATTGGCGGCGATGGAACCGCGGCAGATATGGCGGCTGTTGCAAGGAAAAGACGCATGTGTATAGCACATGTATGTTGTTTGTTTTGAACCTTTCTCGACTATCATCCTTACCATATTATGTTTGTTAAATAGAGCATTTCTTTGTTTGTTACAGTATGGAATGATAACGCGACTAAATATATATATGGGAGCCATAGCGAGTCTCAAGTGAATGATATAGTTACTCCATGTAGACACAGCCACGTATAAGCTTGTGCTTGTCTAAATACGAGAATGGCCTATAGACGGCTAGTAAAGCATCGACGGCGTGTTTCGAATGGGCGCCTCGTTGCCAGCAAGGCCGCCACCTTCGCCAGGCATTGTCTTACATGTTCGATGGACGCGAAGCGCACAAGGCAAACGACCATGAATGTATATCGTTCAAGCCACAACTACAGGCCAATCTTTTTTTCTTTTGGCTCTCTTGTAGTTATATAGAGGACTGGGGGAGAATAACGCTGCCAAAAGCCGCCTCGGCGCGGCTAAAGCGGATAGGAAGATGAGATATATCGAATCCCAGTGAGACGGGCCCTAATGAGTGTCACCAGCGAACTACAGCAGGCCAATCAATCGAGGAGCACAAAAAGAGTAATAAATGTTTTCGGCATTTATGTGTCTTTTAAGGTGATAAGCCCCATGGGAAGGATTCTTCAAGCCCATGAAAAAAAAAACAAAGAGAAAAGGCTATTTATTACCTGCGTTGTTATGTAGCGCTGCATAGAGAAGAAATAAGAAAGGTATAGGAACGAGACTAAGACAGGGGTTACTAGCCAATCAACGGGCCGGCGTTGACTTCATCTCACCGACGACGGCGCTTAGCAACATCCCAAAGCATGCCTGAACAGCAACACGGAAGTTGATTGAGGATTCTCTAGAGTATGTTTCTATGAATATCTATTTAGGTCTGGAAGATCGCCAGGCTACTAGCATTGGCTGTGTACACCAGTAGTTAGTAGCATCAGCTCGAATTAAGGTTTGTTGATGCTCTTTCACTCGGACCAGGGGGGAACAAAGAAACTTCCTGGCACTTCCAGCGGCTTGGATACGTTTCTCTTTCTTCGGTGCCCAGTCGACTTTGAAGATTCGAAGAAGGGAAATCTGGGATACGGAAACGGGTATATATGTATGATGTGATGACAAAAGTACAACCAAGTTTATATAGTCTAGTATATTCTGAACCTATCCGTCTACTGGTTTGAGGACACGGCATTAGAATAGCACAGAGACTCAAGAACCTAAGCCAAAGCCTAGGCGATAATAGCTGCTGCCAGTCCCAGCGAATAGCTTGTCACGTACACCATAACTAAGTAGCCGTCTTAAGAGCCGCCAAACAGCGTACTTGGTCAGCAGTTTCTCTGAAGAGTAAATGATCTTTCCCATCCTGCTCAGCGGGCCAACAGGCTGTGTTGCTGAGAAATCAGCCGGCTCGTGATGCGTAGTCATACTTACACTTGACAGATATGAAGATAGCCGCCCAAGCAAGCCTCATGTAATTTCAGCACTGGTTGAAAAGTTAGAGTGAAGTCTTCTTCAATTGGCGGTACTAGGCATGTCTACAGGCTATAGGCACGGGAGTGTGCAAAGCAATATCTGTGTGAAGAAGCACCCCCTCCCTCTCCGGGAAGAAAGTGAGAAATGAAAGAGACGATCTGCAGGCGGCTTGGCTGACGTGCAGAAACCCAGTAAAGCCATGCAACGGCAGTCCCTAGATCAGTATTATGGATTATATTTATTGCTTGTCTCTTTTATCGTAGACATATGTATAAAGTCGTTGGGTCTTCCCATGTCTATTTCGAGATAGCTTTGATATCGTCTTTTCTTGGCTATCTTTCTTTTCGTTGTTCTTGCAAGAAACTGGTTTCTTGTTTTTTTTTGGTCTTTTTTCTTTCATTCTTTCCTTGCGTCTTTCATTGCATCACCATTACCATTCTATTTCCTATCATCTCTTCTATCTTGTTTTTTTTCTTTCCGCGTAGCATTGAAAACAAAGCCATATTGACTTACAGCAGTTTTCACAGCCATAAATATCTAAACACTACAATACCACTCACTATTATCCATTATTTTCTTTTTTCTATTTCTTTTAGTATGCTTTCTTCGTTTCCTCAAATGGGTGCCATGGGAGTGACCTTTGCTGGAGCCCGGTTGCTCCAGTTTGTCACTTCTATTCCCGTCATCGGCCTCTCAGCTAGTCATATCTCTAGCATTGCCGACACCGGCTTCACGGCCCCGTCAGTCTTGATAGGCACTCTGGTAATTGTAAGTGTATATTATGTGTTGACACTCTCCGAGTATCGTTAGCTGACGCCTTTTTCTGTCGCTAGGCTTCTTGCTCCACGTTGTATGTTGGTATCACAGCCATTCTATACTACGATCATATGCTCCCGCATCTTATGGGAACTCTGGGAGATGCCATATTCTTGATAGCGGCCATCGTTGCTACTTCAATACTTGGAAAGCCGCTCCCAAGAGCACTTTGTTCAAGTCTGTCAAAGTTACGAGGTGATATGTCAGCTTATGTCGCCAAATCCTCTTCAGCTGTCTCTTCAGCCCATAACTCAACATTGGATGCTATCATCGCCACCAAGGGTACTGTTGACTATGAACTATATGCTGCTGCCAACCGAAGCATCTGCACCTCTCTAAAAGGTATCTGGGCACTCAGCATCACTGTGTGTATTCTCTTCACTGTGACTCTACTTGCGCAGATATTCCTCTGGCGCAAATTTAAGCTTTCCAGCACTTCTACCCATAAGCAGCCCGCCATGCGCAGCATCAAAACTGTGCCGCAGAGCAGCTGGAGCTCAGATTCCGATCTCGAGGCAGCTACCGCGTAGGAATTCGCCCGTGGGCCTGTCGCGTCTACTAGCAGCATTGCATCAATGTTCGGCTCGGTGTTCAGGTCCACTAACAATAACAACAACGGTGCCGGTACTATCCCGGCCGTAGTTGTCTTTCCGCCATCCATGTCGCCGCCAGCGCCGCAGCGGCCCACACGTGCCCTCGGATCACGTGCTATCCGCGCCCAGCCCACTCTAGATCCGCTGATCATCCCGCCCGTACCCCCGCTACCCGTTCATATCCTCCTCCTCCAACAACAACAACAACAACAGAAGCAGCAGCAGCAGAGCCAACAGCAACCTCCGTGGTTCCCACCGCCACCCACAGCATATGTACGCGCCAACCTACAAAGTGCACGTCGGGTGGCTGCGCCAGTATCCAAAAAGCTCACGCTTGGTATGCTTGCGGCGCCGGCACGCGGAATTGCAGGTTCTAACAGCAGTTACCGCACCAGCAGCTACTACGGCGACGAAAACACCGAGCACCAGCCCGTTTCCCCGCTTTCGCCGATTCTGAGTCAATTATGCGAGGCTGCCACTCAGGCTCACAGCGCCGCCTTCTCTTCTACTCCTTCTGTGGCTACCCAGTCGCCTATGAGCGGTCAAACTCCCGTATCACCAGAGACACCGATGACGCCAGCTTCGGCAGTCTCGGCTCGCTGGCGCATAAAGCGCAAGACGATCATGGAGGCGGTTGGTGGCTGGTGGGATCTGAACCTGCTGGATCGTAAGACGTCCCCGCGGCGGAAGACCTTTATGAAGAGTTGGATCTGAGTAGCCTGTTCGCACGTAGGCCTTGATAAGACGATGCGGCCTCGAAGCCTCACTCTTAATTTCTTTTGTTCATGGGCGGATACTGTTTTGTTAAGTTTTATTACATGCCGATCTTATCATAATCTTTTGATGTAGTGTTTTCATGCCAGTGCTGCTGTCAGCGTTTCGTTTTGCTATTTTCATATAATGAGTTGAGAAAAAGTTAATAGAAGGTAAATCCCTCGAGGTTTCGTCAATTTTGAACGACGTCAGCTTCTCTGGTAACATAAATCTATATATCGGTGCTACAATGACAGTGATGTGAAGTATTTCAGAGTAGACGGCAGAATTTTCAATTTAGCATTTGCTCACTCTTACACTAAAAGGCTCCTCTTCGTGCAATAGCCTTGATAATCATTAATAAATGGCCTGTCAAGTAGACACTTGGGATTACAAAACCCCTCCCTTTGGGATATCAGAGTGGCTCAAATGGTTTTTTTTTTTTTTTGGAATAGTACAGTTCAGTAGCTGTTGTCCTGTCTATAAACACAGAGGGTACTCGACAAAGTTAGACCAGAAAGAAAACGCCATAATAATACACCGGCTGGCCGATTAATTTCTATATTTAACCGCAGCATACAGTAGGTTCTTCAGACGCGCTGGTACCCGATTGCCTGTAAAGTTGTCAGTGTCTATGACTAGGTGTGTGAGCACATAAGAGGGGACTTACGAGACGTTTATGGTCTCCCAGTGGAAGATAAACGAGCCAATGTACGCGCCTATAAAGATGCAGATGATGATGTACCCATTGTAGTACATAGCGAGCCTACACAGAAAAGTTAATATGTTTAGTCTACCCGGACAGGCTTTGAAGCTGATAGCAATCTTACAACATGATGAAGTAAGCCAGCGCAAACTGCATCAGATGGAGCAGGGCTCTGACGGACTGCTGGGCAACATTTGGCCGGAACGGCGGGATCTTGCTGCTACCGACAACCTTAGACTTGTCACTACCAGAGTCGGAAATTGCGGTAGTCGGGGAGCTGCCCAGGGCCGAATGCGCGGCAATGTGCTGGGCGACCAGCCAGCGGTCAAACTCCTTAGCTGAGCGGCGTAGAAACTCGAGTAGAATCACCATACACACTACGCCGATACAGGAGCCGGCAAACATGCCTTTGGAGGTGATGTGCCATGACTCAGCAATGAAGCAGGCATCGATAGTATACCAGTTCCAGAGCATCTAGCGAAGGCACTGTTAGTAGTGAATGTGTGATAGGCACCATTAGAGCAGCCACAGGCGCCTTCTTGCTTACAGTCATCTGGCAAGATGAGCTCGAAGAGCCCATGTCCATATGCATAGTGGAAGTCGCGGTAGCTGCAGTAGAAGTTGCCGTGCTAGACATATCCATAGCCATAGAAGTGGTGGTAGACATAGCGACAAGCCAAACTATATAGTAATATTAAGGCCAACTAGAATAAGACGCAAGATAAAATGCACAGTAATTATATGGTAAGGGGCTGCGGGGCCGACTAAAGACAAAAATGAAGACAACAAAGGGCTATCGCCTTTATAAAGGTGAAGATAACGCAGAAAACGTAGACAAGAGCCTCCACACAGCCATAAAAAAAGGAAAGATTCCAACGAGATTCTTATACAGCCAGGCATAAATCGGACAGCAGAACTGTTGAGTCTTCAAAGCCGTGCCTCCCCCCCCTGTAATTGTAAATGTATATATTTAACGTCTACTGCCTTCCCCCTGGCACAAGGAAGCAGTTGCTGTAACAGAAAACTCTAACGCAACGGCGATACCAGGAAACCTGCTCAAATTTGTTTCCTTTCCCAGATAGATAGAATGAACGCCTAGCACCTTCACTCACCCAACCCACTAGGCAAAAAAAACTATGTTTTTCTCCTCTCATATCTCATATACGTCGGTTGCCAATAGACATTTGCTCGGTGTTACCGTGAACCGCATCCGGCCAGTTACATACTCAATCTTGCTCAGTTTCCCATTTGTGGCGCCTGCCCAGGTTTTCTTACATTAGGCCTACGGCGGGCCCAGCGTTCATGATGTATTCGTTGCCATGGAGTGTTCGGCCTCTTTTATAAGCTATCACTTTGACAAGTGATCACCCAAAACTTACAGTTACAGCTGAGCGATCTCTGTCTACGACGACAATTTTGCTCCTAGCATCCTCGTGATTCCTCTGTTGTGTTTCTTTGAAGGGTTGCAAACAATAAATTGCTTGGCGCTCTAGTGTGTTCCTAGTTAGGTCTAAGGCACTACGCTGATGAGGCCATTTGAGCAAGTTTCTGTTGACTGCCTTATAGTAGGCCATATTAAACTGGGTCTGATCAAGCTTGGCAACAACATACACCCCCCCCCCCCCANCCCCCAACCCCGCGATGCTATGTCGACCACACGCCCCCATTTTGCTTCGCGCAAGCTTCCATTGCGGTATAACGAACTCCGCTAACGTCTGACCTAAGACAGACGACTCGAGATCCTACTAATTAACCAACAACGCCACCACAGTTACGCCCCACCCCCTCCTCCCAATATCCAGAACCGGAGACTGACTTAGACAGCTCAATGACAGCATTGTATGGAGACACAGAGACAAACACATTGCGAACTTGACACAACTAGATACTCTTTGTTCAGCTACTCAGCTAGCAATAGGCGCTAATGCGCGGAATACACAAAGACACAAAAGGGATGGAAGTTCAGGCCTGTGTTTCTTTTTTGCCTGACAGTCGAGTCTTGTCACGATAACACAATGCAGACAATCTTCCATACGTTCAGCTATCTAGTCACTCGTTGTCAATCTTCAGCTAAGTTGGTCGAAAGTTGATCTTTCGTTATCCTATTGTTACTTCTTTTTCAAGATTAACATGACAAAAAGAACCTCCCCCATAAACTATATTCGGCTTCTTTCCATCTAGCCTTCCCACTTCAGTTCTTGAATCCCCTTGTTACTATCCTCCTGTGCGCCCTACATGTTGATTCTTACTCTTCTTGCTCTGGAAACTTCATTGCAAACAGCTCTCTAGGCATCTGTTCTGCATTGCAGCTTGAAAACTTCCACCATTTTCCATAGTATGCGCCGGCCACATTCACCAAGCCCCATTTGATCGGTGCTGGCATAGGTGGCCAGTCCTTCCACAACCCTCCCTCTGCCGTGCCGTCAAGATTCAGCAAGAAAAATGGCACAGCATCCATGACGCCGGCTTTCTTAACGGTTGCCTTGCCCCATGTCTTGAATACTTCAGAAGCCTCAATTGCTTCTAGTGAGCCTTCTTTGGAAGCGTTTCTATGTAGACGAAGTCCGGCAATTGTTGCAATCTCGTTGTGGAAGTGCTTCTCGAAGGGCTCCATAAAGCTATCCATGATTGACACTAGCTTAGAGCCAGAAAAGTCGTTTGGGGAAGCAAGGCTCTGCAGGTAAGTTGCGAACTCGGTCATTCCAGCCATGAAAGATTCTATAAATTTGCGGAATTCGATCAGCATATCTACTTCATAGTTACCCTTATGGCAACACCGGCTCGTTGTGTAGAGTCTATCTTACCATGCTCCTCGAGGGTTTCTGTCCATATCTTATCATCCTTGAGCATATCTTGAATCTTTGGGAATAGATTCTCTTCCTCATCATCGTGGTGCGAGACGACAAACTTGTGCCATGTCTGCGAGTAGCCAATAAATGCCGCCTTGTCAGTTTCACGCACCCGCTTAGCCTGTAGATAGATCGAGTTGAAGCCGCGAATGACAGTGTTATGGAGCAAGCCCATGTGCGAAGCACCCGTAGTGAATATATCGGTCTATTTACGAGCAAAAGTCGATAAATTGTTAGATAACATACTTTTCAGACTATATCTCTTCTATTCAGGCTACTTACCCGCTTTGTCTCGTATACAGGCGTCACCACCAGCTTCATCGGGGCATCTGCCCATTGTACGGCGCCACTTGGTGTTTTCGATGTCATCGTTAACGGCGAACGATACATTACTATACTGACTACTATTATCCAGAACGACAGTAAAGCAGCAAACATCTTCTTATATCGAGTAGAGAAGCTAAAAGAAAAAAGCGATGTTGTGGGATATGTAAGACTAGCTGCCTATTTGAAGGAAAAGAAGAAATCCCGGGCGGAAGTACTGGGCCTATTGTGGTCGAGAAAACATTAGGTAGCTTCCAGACATGAGCTGATAATACGTAAACAGCGGATACCAGCAAATAAACCCAAGTCGTGCCACCAGATATACGTTTCGAATAATGTGTGCGTCTGATTCGATTATAAATAGGCAGCGATGAAAAGGATAGAAACAGAGGAAAAGGTGATAAAAAATAAGCAGGGCTAAAATGGTTCTATATCAACATCATTCGATCGGACAAACCCACCATATCTCCTCTCCACGTACCTTGTCATTTCCGCTGCCCATTGCGTATTATACATCTATGCTGCTCTGTATATCGGCTATCACCCTATGAATGTAAACTGTACTACATACAACTAACTCATGCAAATCAGGCCGCTAGCATGGTAGAAACAAAGTCTAGACAATACGTTTTGGTAGGTCGACCCGTGAAGAACCTCCGTCGCCTTGATTCGATGACCTGTAGGACAACGCAATGCTGATAAAGCTGCGTAGCTGATTGGTTTCGAAGTCCGGACCCATCAGGGTTAGAAAAAATGACAGTAGGACACTCTACGTAACTACTATGTAAGTAACTGTGTATACTACGTAACTTGCATATAACACATCATTTCTTGCTTCTTGATTTTTTTGGTCTACTGATATCAATTTCTATGCAGTTAGACCCACTTACTCGCCGGAGTTCCGCAAACCCTAAGCACATAGGAGATATCATTAAATATTCATCCGCCAAGTCATAAAGAGGTGTTACAAGAAATATTAACGTTTTGATAATAAATACAACTTCTTTATTTTTATTTTTTTTCATTTGACTTCAGAACAGTCCATTTTGATGATATCTGATATTGACGACAATTCGACACGTGTTTCTTCTGCGGCGTATAAACAGAAGTATACGCAAAAAAGGACATGATGTAGTATGTATAGTTTACACGACAGGAAAGGGATTGGAGAACAAATAATCAAACAGGCATATGACGATACAAAAAAAAAGCAACTCAATGACGGAGAAATGGAAGAATAGCAGAGAAAAAGATGACCAATGTTTCTATGCAATGAACAGTACGAAAGAAAATGCAACGAAGTGGAAATATAGATGAGCTTGACCCAACAAGGACATCCAAAGCGAAGTATGAAGACAAAAGGAATGAAGCAAGAAATATAAGAGCAGCCTGGCGGGAAGAGCACCTAAAAGAAATAAAAACCTCACCAAAAGATATATATCTAGCACAAAACAGACAATAACAACTAACAGGGGCATCGGGCCTTGCTCAGGCGAACGCGCCCACCAGCGACATGAGGATTGCTCCAGAAATCACAGCAATGAACGCATTGCGTCGTCTCGTGCCCGTCAGCGATTTATAGCTCTTCTCCGTGAGGAAGTCTTCAGCCAACAACTGCACCATTCCGGCAAAAAGGAGCAAGCCAGCAGAGATGGCATTCATGATGCCGACCATTAACAAGCCCGTCTGGCTATGCGGATCGTAGAGTCCATGCACGAGCAGGCCAATGGCCTGGCCAACGGGCGTCGTGGTGCCGAAGGCGAGCACCATAAGCCACGGCTGCAGAGAACGTCTCGGAAAGTGCAGCGCTGCGATGCGGCTGCCTAACGCAAGACCCTCAAAGCACTGGTGGAAGCTGATGGCGATGAGGAACACAACAAAGGCCGGGCCTGTCGCGACGGAAATGGCCATGCCGATAAAGATGCTGTGGAACAGGATTCCAGCCTCGAGTAGCACGCACTGCAAGAACCGCCGGCGCTGCTCCTCCTGGATGTTCTCGGGAACATCCTGGATATCCAACTGGGCGCCGAAGCCGTGTGATCCGGAGGCTTCAGCGTTGTTGCTAGGGTGCATGGGAGTGATGGGGTTATCGGCCTCGTCGATATCGAAGTCGCTAGACTCGTCGTCGCTAAAGGACTGGCTGTTGTGCTTGCGATGCGGTGCATTCGGAGCGGTTGGTGTCATGGCAGGCAGCGGTGAGACACCGGCAACCAGGCTCTCGGTAGCTTCGGGATCATCTCTCGAGGCGATGCGTAGATGTCTCGTCTGCGGCCGCGACCGGTTATTACCGGCGCTGTCAAACTTATTCAAGTCGCCATCAGTCTCGTCCCATTCAGAGTGGCAGTGGGCATGGGAATGACCAGCGCCCCTGGTCGTTAGGTACATCTCGACCGAGACGATGACTAGCATGGCGCACATGGCTATACAGCCCGGCAATGGAGGGTAGCCCTCGTTGAACAGGTATGGGAGGCATGGGTCGTTGAGTGAGCTAAAGGCGGTTGGCAGAAGATGGACGAAGCCGGTGGCAAGGAGTACACCAGTGCCAAAATGCTGGCACAGGAAAATGATTCTGGACTGGACCGAGCTGCTTGAGGCACTTGTTGGTGATATTCGTCGCGAGAACAAAGGGAATGCACATGCTGTAGCAGTGCGAACGTCATTGTTAGTAGACATCCCCGTGGATTTGGCGAGCAGATGTACATCTTTGTATGGGCATATACGTACCTAATGTGCTGACAAAGAGGATTAGGCCTAATGCAGCAAGATGTAATGGTGTGTTATATGTTCCTCGATCTCCTCCGCCGCATTGCGGCTTAGTTTTGGTGGCTGTTGCATCTCGGCGTGCGAGCTCGGCTAATAATATGTCAGTGGACACGGAAGCCCACGATGCGTCTAAAACAAGAGATAGGGTTAGAAAACTCGTGGAATACGCCAGGTACGCCCATCGCAGCAAAGGACTCGACAAGATACTAACCTGAAGCCATGGCGTTAGTGTGATAGCGACAGAGTGTGGGTATAACTGTAGTTGTAGTTGTGATGGTAGGCTAGGGCGAAATTTCTAGAGTAGGCAAAGAACCAGCAACAACCTCGGACACGGAGAATCGAGCGAGCGGCAGATGAGGTAAGCGGAGACCTAGTGCGAGAACAGGTGGTGATTGATCGGTGTTCGTGTCTCATGTACTCAGTTATACATTTGGTGTAGATGAGGGCAAGCAGAATGCTATAGCAGGGCGCCGAAGCAGGGCCAAAGTAAAGAGGTCGCAGAGCAGAATAGAAAAGAAACCTAACAATATCCAAAAGATGCTCTGATGAAGACAGCGGAAAAGAGCAGAGTAAAATAAGAAGAATGGCGGTAGGAAACGACAGTCGGCAGGTCTATGTTAGCGAAGGTGTAATAGAAGAAGAAAGGAATATTATTATCAAACGCCGGATATGAAAACGCAAGACCAAGTAATGTTAGATGTCAACGTAGACGAGCTTCACTTCCTGAGTTCTTAAGGTCGGTAGAGGAAGAAATCGGGGCATCTAATGTAAGGTACGTAGTATTCTTAATGCTTCTAGAGCTTCGCAAGCCAAAAATACGCAACCAGAAACACGCTCAAAATAAATACCGGGTTTTAGGATATTTTATAACATTAAAATACCTTACAGAGATTAAGGAATTGAAGGCTGATGGCCTCTGTGAATGACAGCTAAAATATCACAAAATAACAAGCAGTAAGCAAAGAAGCAGCCAGGCCCCTAAACAACGACGCACCAAAAAGGAGTGGGCCAGTATGTAGTTACAGAATCCACCATTAGCCCGTACCTAATACATTGGTGCACAGCGTGTCTGCGCCTGCGCAGTCTTGTATCCTGTACCTGAAGCCGCTTTCTATATAGCCATCGATTGATGTGACAAGACATTGCAATGGCTGGTTCGACTAAAGTAAACTAGACGACTCCATACTTATACATTTGACCCTGTTTTTAGAAAATTCTGTGGCGATCAATCAGAGTCTCCATCACGAGAATGCCTCAAGAGAGCCAAATTTTATGCAATTTTGACAAGATCTTAAGATCTTAGCCAAGTAATTTTGTATCGCAAAATCAATCACAGAAGACCAAAACCGTACCCTCCGGTTGTCTGAAGGAACTTTTCGACCCCAGCGGCTCTCTTCATCTTGGACAGGAGGGCTGGCCTGCATTTCTTGACTTCCTGCTGCCCGTTCGGCTTGCCCTTGGTTTCTCTTCACAGCTTGTTTCTCTTAGTGGTAACATCTGGTGGTTCAGAAATCAATAACACACCGCTAACCCATGCACCAAGTAGATTTGGGCTACGCATGGATCTTTGCTGCGCCTTCAACCGGTTGCTACCCGGATTTTGCCAGCAGCAGTCGACGATCAGTCATCAATTCGACGTACTACTTCTACTTTGTTGCTACATAGTACATAGTAGTACTTGTTGGTGCTGCTGCTGCTTGCTAAGAATCATAGCTCTCACACACTCACGTATACCAAGAAGTCTGGCAACCATACAATCAGCGCCACATAGACCTGAATACTCTAACCTTTGGCCCAGCGTTCTCGTGTAAAAAGGATCCTAACCAACGGTGAGTCTAAGCTCTATAGTACTAAGAAGCTTCATTCTCCATCCTTACTGTATCTGCTAAAAGCCAAATCCGAGAATCCAGTAATGAACAAACTCTTCCTTATATACCTTCCTTATATACCTACTCTATATGTATTCATTTCACTATATATTACATTGCTTCAGTAGCTAGCCATCTTGATCTACTACTCATTAATGTATAAGCTGTTTGATTTCCTATTCAGGTAAAACAGTCATGCTATCAATAGTCTTCCTCATATCAGCCAGAAACGTTTATAGCATGCAGGTTACATGACAATTAGGGTTATATTGGCAGACACTTCCAGTATATAGATAGAGTCCCGTACCACGATCAACATCACTAGACAGGCCATCTACGTAAATAGCTATGCACATCTTCTTACAATTTGTTTCATACAGTCTATTTCATTAAAGCTTAGTAGGCGAACACAAGTTATATGCATATGGCGATCGACCTCCTAAAGAAACCAGGCTCAGTTTTCATTTACTGGCCCAGATCGTACCTGTTCATATTGGACAGACAACCCTGTAAAATCAAGCAGCCCGAATTTCGCTGCTAAATCATAAGTCCTCTTCAACCTCCATGCTTTCGCCGGCTTCCGTACGGCAAGCAGATTCTGCCTTCTTGGGCATAGTTGCCTCCTTATCAATTAACTGTCTTGATACCGAAACAATGTTGTCTTCGATCAGCTGCTGACCAACATCTTCCATGTGCTTCTTGGGATCGAGCTTTCCAACGTAGCGAGTCTTGAGCTGATCTTTTGTCAGCTCTGTCTCTTCTTTGACACGCTTTTCATAGCCATCGGCTAGTGTCACTAATCTCTCCATACGTTCCTTGTTCTTCTGGCCTTCTGCACGGAAATCATCCATCTCTAACGCTTCCGTCCAGACGTGCTTGTGGAGATTCATGAGCATGTTCTCCTCTAGCGCCGTTTTACGGTAATCTATAGCAATTGAGTAGTAGTGTCTATTCAGGCCGTGGATTAAGGCCTGGATAGAAGGCTTGTTAAGGTGGCCTAAGTTACTAGTGCTCTGACGAGGCTCTTGGCCAAGCATGAGTGACTGGGGGTTGATCAAACGGAAAGCGTCAATGACAACCTTGCCCTTGACGGACTGGATGGGATCGATGACAACGGCGACGGCTCGCGGAGTCAGTTGCTCGAAAGACTGTTGGGTGTGAATATCAACCGAAGAAAGCCAGCAACCGAAGCCAGGATGAGAATGGTACCAACCGACTACAGTTTCGGGTCTAGAAAGCACATGTTAATGAATAATCATGTATTTGGAGGGGCAATTGAGGTGTCAAAGTGAGTGTCAAAGTGAGTGCACTTACCTGCCGGTTTGTCTCAACATATCCATCATCTTGGTCTGAAAAACAGGGTCGACAGCCTCGACACTGACACCAGTACCACTCTGAGGCATGGCAAAAACATCCACGACACGGACAGTGAAGTCGTCAACAAATTCTCCCAGCATCAAGCCCATGACCTCCATGGGCACACCAGCGCGGCCGTGTCGAAGCATCTTGAGTAGAGCCAAGGACGAGATATGGACGGTTTCGGAATTGTCAATGAGAGCCGCATTGTCCTAGACATACCAAAACATGTTAGCATTATACCGACAAACGCGCCAATGGCTTTGTGTAGAGAACACAAGGCTGAGAATGCTTACGCTTGGTTGCTGGCCACCGAAGGGCATGCTGTTGGGGTGCATGAGTGATCTGAATCTGTCCATTTCGACTATATAGTGGTTTGATTATTGAAAATAATAGATTTAGGGAATGACAGCAACAATGGGAGCAAGATAACACAGCTCTCTGAAAGCAATTGTTGCGGTAATATTATGATATCTTGAAGGTTGGCGGGCAATGACGTTGGGAAATTAGCTTGGAACAAAGGCATGCAGCAAGCTTGCACACTGATGCGTCGGTTGACGGTTGACGCCAACCTCAGCAGCCTGGCCGGGATAATACAGCCACAATATATGATCAGCCTACGCCACATGCAGCTTGTGCCACATTTATTATCTACTACAGATCACGTGTAATTTTTTTGTACCAAATTTTAGATCCATGACGCGCTTTCTTTAGTGGATCACCGATGTTCAACCGAATTCTTAGATTTATCGTAGAGACCCATTTATATTTCAGTCAGTCCCTAAGAAGCTTGATTGATTTTCTAGCCCAGCCGTGGTCGCAAGGCCAGGGCAAGGAAGCTACTACGCCAATTTCATATCTTCAAACCCTCACCTTTCTACACTCCACGTTTTGCGCCTACCTTCTCCGATCTGTTATATTTCCTAGCTATAGTTTGCAAGATCTCCAACTACAACAACGCCAGAGTATTCTGTCTCAGTTCTTGTTCACTATAAATATATATCTGTCCTACAATAATCCAGACCTGATCTACTATCCCCAGTTTGCGGAAACCTGCCTTTCGCGCTTGCTTCTCGCCCTCGGCTTTGCTCCAGTCCCGCTCGATTCCCCCCCCCCCCCCCCGCAAGGACGAACGAACCCCACTGCTACAGCTTCTACTTGTCGCCTCACTTTGCCTACTAGGTTGCTCAAAGAATTTTCGAGCTTGTCATCATGTCTGGCGCTGACGGCTCCATCTCTGGTGTGCTTGGTGGGCAGCTCACTTCCATTGCACTCCACCAGACCCCAAAGAAGGTCGCATATTTCTACGATTCCGACATTGGTAACTATGCCTATGTTACTGGCCATCCCATGAAGCCACACAGAATCAGACTAGCGCATAGTTTAATCATGCACTATGAACTTTACAAATACATGGAAATCTACGTAGGTATCCCAAAGCACGCTCGCCCTAGTTCTGCTACTGACGCAATCAATCTATAGCGTGCGAAGCCCGCCTCTAGAGGAGAAATGACACAGTTCCACACCGACGAATATATCGACTTCTTACAAAAGGTGACCCCCGACAATATGGACGCTTTTCAAAAAGAACAGGGCAAATACAATGTCGGAGACGACTGTCCCGTCTTTGATGGCCTGTTTGAGTTTTGTGGTATAAGTGCTGGCGGCAGCATGGAGGGTGCCGCCAGATTAAACCGTCAAAAATGCGATGTCGCTGTGAACTGGGCTGGTGGTCTGCATCACGCCAAGAAAAGCGAAGCCTCAGGTTTCTGTTATGTAAACGGTCAGTCGTCTGTTCCAAGTATACCATCGGTATACATTTTACTAATACTTGGCTTCCTCTATCAGACATAGTACTTGGTATCCTCGAACTCCTACGCTTCAAGAAACGCGTGCTCTATATCGATATTGACGTCCACCACGGCGATGGTGTCGAAGAAGCATTTTACACAACCGACCGTGTCATGACTGTTTCATTCCACAAGTACGGCGAGTACTTTCCCGGTACTGGCGAACTCCGGGACATCGGTATCGGTCAGGGAAAGCATTACGCTGTAAATTTCCCTCTCCGTGACGGTATCAACGACGTTACCTACAAATCTGTTTTCGAGCCTGTCATCGCCCATGTCATGGAGTTCTTTCAGCCTGAGGCTGTTGTCCTGCAATGCGGTGGTGACAGTCTTTCAGGTGACAGATTAGGCTGCTTCAACTTGTCTATGCGGGGCCACGCCAATTGTGTGAACTATGTTAAAAGTTTCGGAAAACCCACCATGATGCTAGGTGGCGGTGGTTACACTATGCGCAATGTTGCGCGTACTTGGGCCTTTGAAACCGGTGTGATGGTCGGCAAGGAAATGTCACCCGCAATGCCATACAACGAATACTACGAATACTACGGTCCTGATTATGAACTTGACGTTCGCCCGTCTAATATGGATAATACCAATAGTCCTGAATATCTTGACAAGATCAAGGCCGCTGTCATCGATAACCTTCGTCACACAGCACCTGCCCCTTCTGTCCAAATGCAGGATGTTCCTCGCCAACCTCTGGGCGGTATGACGGATGAGGAAGAAGCTGAACTTGATGACCTCAATGAAGATGTCCACAAGGATTCCCGCACGACACAACGTCAGTGGGAAAAGAGAATCGCCAATGAGGCCGAGTTTGAGCCTGACAGTGACGATGAAGAGATGGCCGCCAATATCGGCGGTCGCCGACCCAATGTCCCCAAGCGGACTTTTAATGATTACCGTAATGACGAGATGGACGTAGATAGTGGTCACGCTACTCCTGCTGCCAATGGTACTGATGAAAAGTCGGTTAAGAAGGACAGCCCCGAAGCGGCCGAGGCTGCCAACGAGGATGTTGATATGGATGTAGATGCACCAGAAGATTCACCCTCTTCTAGAGACAAGGAGTCCAAGGTGCCAACACCCGCTAGCAACCAAACGTCACAGAAGGAGGATTCACCTGCACAGTCTACTAAAGAAACAAAGGAATCAATGGAGATTACGAAAAAGGTAGAGTCAACGTCGACTAATAAGGAAAAGCCCAATATAGACGAGGATGGCGATGTTGGAATGGTGGATACCGATGCTCTCACCATCAAAAAGGAAGATGGCGCGGAACCAGCTACAGAATCCTCAAAAGAGCCCTTTGTCTCCAAGGAACCTGTGAGCCTTGATGTCAACGCTAAGAAGTCGGAAGAGCCTATGGCAGAAGCTGAAAAGTCCAAAGCCGCCTCTCCTATGACAGATAGCAAGTCTCCAAAGCCCAAGGTTGTTAGTGAGGAAAAGAAGGACGAAGAGAAGGAAAAGATGCAGGCTACCAATGAACAGTCTGAGAAGGCAGCTTCAGCCTCACCCAAGGCTCTCAGAGCTACTGCCGATACTCTCAAGGACACTATCACTAAGGATAAGGAGGATTCTTCCAAGCCTACCGCTGAAACAGCTACTGAAGATGCACCTAGTGCTTCTACTACCGATGATACTAACCCTACGGTGGGGATAATAGCCGAGGCTGAAACACCTATCACTGGTTCTGCTTCCACTGATACTGTCATGAATGACAAAGCGGCATCTTCGCCAAAGGCATCATCAGACAGAGAGGAGGGTGAAATTCTTCCTACTGAGCAAGAAAGGGAATTGGCATAGTCCTATTCAAGTTTCCACTAGCGAGTCTAAGTCTTACTATTCTGCTTGTATCTTGCCTACCATCTCTTCACCTGTACCTCAATGGCAATGTTTTTTTTTTCTGTATTTCTTTATCGCTTATTCTTTTTTTTTTCGTTCTTTAGTATCAAGTTATCACACACACTGTAATATATTACAGGTACTTGGACAAGGAAGTTGAATGAGAATCAGAAGCAGCCTCCTCTACGGTATTAATTTTTGTTCTTTTTTTTCTTTGAGGAGTTCAAGCTAGGCTGTTATTGTCTCATTTTCACATATTATGTACAGTCTGTTTGTTACTCTTATCAGCCGGGTATGCTTTTTCATATTTTTGTATCTTTCGGGGGTTTGATTTCTCTTCCACATTGGAATTTGCGTGTTAAGTCCTTTACTCATATCAAATAATTAAATCTGATCGCATTATCTCTCCCTTATTATCGAAAATATTATGACTTGTGTTTTTTTTGTTTCCTATTAGGTCTTACTATATTACATGTAAGCACCTGAGGATTACTCCTCTCCTATCATACGCAAGATATGAAAGTATTGTTCCTATATTCAGGCAATGGGCGATAATCCATGTAATGCTTACTGCATGAAGGCGGTTACTATAGCCCTCTTCCCCGACTAATACGTCTCAATTGTTAGTGCTACTAGTTACTTATCTTACATCAAATATACGAATCATCCCAATGTATACATGAGCATAATCAGGTAGAATTTCTGACAGCTTCTAGTATATTGCACTGATAAGAATCAGATATTCTATATTTCTATTAAAATAAATTAACGGGTCAGTCACCGTTAGATAAAGCAAGAATAAAGATTTGAAAAAGACTCGATTTAGCTTCGAATAGTAGTGTGGGCTTGACAAATGGTGTGAGCATGCGTGACGCGTGACGCTTGTTGTAATCGTTGTTTTGGTTACCATGTGATGATGAAGTATTGTGAATATGACGAGTAGTCATTTCGTGATATCATGCGGCTTTGTCACGAATGAAACTTTGGCCATCAACGATTCGCATAAATGGATTCTTCAATATGTGTGGTAAGTCTGTGAATAGACTGGGTGATCGAAGGACTACTATTGTCCTCGAAATCGTTAGCAATATCAATAGAAATGTGTACGGTTATATGAAATTTGTTGATAGATTGAGATTGGACAGCGAAGGTAGATAGGTAGTTTCAGTGTTGTATGAACGACGATCCAAAAAAGCAATTTAAAATCCCGTTTATCCGTCATAAACTTGAAAAGATAACAACTTCGATGTCTATGTACAAGAGGTCCAAAGTAATAGTATAATTGAAACATAAGCTCATGTAAAGCTGCAAGACAAACTAAAGAGGTATGTAAATACCAAAGCTGCCCCCAAGAAACTGCCTTACAGCTTTCATGCCCTGATAACACCGGCTGGATTAAGTATCTAAAGGTACAATATCAGAAAGAAAGAAAAAACTAAGGGATATCCCTAACAAGGGCTAGCCAAAAGTAAGGTAGATGAAGGGAGGGGGGGAAGGAAAAGAACCGCCAAACACCATCGCTAGAAAGAACAAAAAACGCCAGTATGTGTCCCGTAACTCTATTGGCCTTCTATGGGTATAAGTTGATGCGCTGTGAAGCAAAAGGGAATTGTCCGAGTAGGGTTAAGAAAAGAAATTGGCTGTTGAAGATGTATTAGAATCGAAGCAGATTCAAAGGAGATCAGCTTCATCGATGCCGAATAGGTTTGCGTTTCGCGTCGAGAGATCGAGTGTTTTTACGAACACTGTTACTCCTCGTAGTGACGTTGGGCCCAGATTTTGTAGGCACTTTGAACTTCGACACACATCTACGTAGAAATCCGGATGTTTGCTTTTGGCGAAGAGAAGTCATCATATCATCATCAGACGTGTCAATACTCTGCATGTTGAGATTGTATGCTCCAGAGTTATTAGGTGTAGATTCTGAAGGAAAAGACGTAATCACCATCGGCTCTGATGGATAATGGTGTAATTGGGTGTCGTTGATGTCAAGAGTATCGTAATGGATTTCGTTGCCAGCATTGAGTAATCTGTATTCAAAGATAGGGCGACCATCTAAAGAGCATGAATCTGATACACTTTCATCGGATTTGGACTGTGTATCGGACTCAGTACTCTCGAAGCTGTCGTTACTTATGGATGTATTGTTGCGTATGAGAGGATGTGGCTTTATACAGTATTGTGTATCGGGGGGGGGATTGGGTTGTGAGAGGAAATATTGGGTAGTGAGCGCCTTGTCGATATGGCTATCTAATGGAATATCGGCCTCGACAATGCAGTCCTCGGATGACGATGAATGATCAAACTCTTCGAAATCCCCGAAAAGATCGGGGATTTCATCGTCATCATAGGTACGGTCTTCCCATGATTCATTGTTATCAGCATCTTTAGTGAGGAAGCTAGTCAAGAAACGGACCACAGTATCGCAGCTGTGGTTGCGAAAGATGCTCATAGCTGGTTCCCAGTTCTCATTTTGGAGAGTACTGCGACCACAAGTGAGCTTGGGGCCCATACGGTCGAGTGCCTTCTTGAGCTCAGTGACGCGTTGTTGTTTACGTTCAGCCAGACGGTCAAAGAACTCGCGCTTGGTTGATGCCTCACGAGAGATCTCGCTGACGTCATAGAAGAAGGCCTCTCGATCTAGTATAGGAAGAGTGATGGTATTGTACTATTCATTTATATGTTAGTAGAAATTCGTGACATCGTGTACAAAAGAAAGGAATGGGCGTGTTTGCCATCATCGTCCTAGATCCTATGTGTCTCTCTACCTTTTCGTGAAGCGAATCTTGAATATCTGTCATCTTCAAGCCAAATTTATGCGCCGGCCAATTGTGCCTAGTATCATACGGGTCATAACTATCCATTGCAATAAGTCCTAAGTCTGTGATGGTTGTCCAAATGTAAAGAGAGTAAGTTTGTCGACGTGGTCGGTATTGTTGCTGTTTTGCTCCCAGCAAAGAAAGCTTGTGGGCTCGTTAGATAGAATCGAAGTTTGAAGTTGTTTCGTAGTAGCCAGTGGTTTCAGTGTTCAAGATGTTGATTGAGAATACAGTAGAGTTTCCTTGATGATGAAGATGTATATAAGCCTGAGGTCGCGCGTTGCAGACAATGAGAAACCTGAGGCAAGTGAAGGTGGGAGGTCTGGATGCACACTTTTTGGGAGCCGAAAGAGGAAGAACAACAGACTGGCACAATTAAAGAGTTAGCTGACTTGAGGGGCCATTCCAGAAGTGCGCCGGCGCGCATGTGGAACCAATATCCAGAGATGTTCACTATAATTACCAAAGCTCATTTATTGAAAGGTGTTTCTACAAGCATCCCATGGTCGCAGGTATTTTCTACTATCTCCTACAAACCCGTTTATTAACCGTACAATATTTTCTTTCTTATAAATTATATCTTTGCTCTACTCTAGCTTTCTTTTCATACCAATGTTGTTATAGTTTTTTTTGTATTATGTGGTAGAATGGTATAAAGTTTGGAATCTCATACCAGAACTTTTCCATCGTGACAGGACTAAATTTTTTTTTGGTCATTTGTTCGCCAGTAGGACGGTAATTACATGGTAACTTTTTTTATTTCTTAAGGAACAAGCTGCTTCTTTCAAAAGCACCTATTTAGGCTGAACTCCAAAAAATCCTCAACTGACTTACAAAAAAAACTTAGGTAAAGATTGATTAATGTTATCAGCTCAAGGTCCGGCAAAAAAAGATTCTTGTAAAGAATTTGCTCACCTGATCCTCTTCTATCAAAAAGAGATCTCCACCTAAAAGGTTAGCTGACTAAGGGGGTTCAGTACACCATGTGTATCTTACTCAAGTCATCAAGGGTTATGCGTTAACCCTACTATGATTCCGGGCGTTTGCACTCAATTGTTTTGTAAAGTCGTTAGCTGCCTAGACTGACTTGGTTCGCATCTTATCTTATCTTGTTATGCCCATCTCTCACAATGTCTTTGTCTGCTGTTATTTTTGACAATAGACGTAGTTAGTCGTTCTTCACTATTTCTAACAATAGGAAGAGGCTCAGACTTGAACCTAGACGAGTCTAATTCTCGGATGCCTCATATATCTATATTTCAACTTGTGCCCGATTTCTTTGACATTATAACCTGCAGACGCGACCAGAAGACCATACTGAGTTCCCTGCTCACCAGAACAAGAATCATGCCTACTCACCTCTCATCTGACGCTATATAGTCCGCATAGGCCTCTTGACCATCAAGCTGCCAATACAACACCAAATACTCGCTATTCTACTTTGAAATTATTTATACCTGTTTCTAGCCATTCCCGCCGGAGACTTTTTGTTGTATCTACACACTTAAAATTACCGCCGTTACTACTACTTCTTACCATCTATTCATCTTTACTGAAGCTTTACCTTTTGATGACTCTGTTGTAATCATCGTTGAAATCAGATTCTGCTGTGAATCATATATTTGTTGCCATTCGCCTAGGCCCGTCTATACCTTCTTGTATATACTACTATTATTCTCCCTGACGGGATTTGTTTTTATTGTAAGGTTTAGCTGGGAACTCAACCAAGAATATCAAGCATACCTTGAGCCTTGTTTGCCACGACAACCTAGCCACTTGAGGCAAAGCTTGAGCCATCTTGGTACAAGTCCCATTGACGGTGGTAGGTAGCGAGCCAGGCACGACTTAGCATTGCTAGGCGTGGACGGTCGCCATCTCTATTGTCATGGCCGCCATGACCATTGCCACCGACGGTGTTGTCACCACAATACCTTCTACCGAGTCTGAGATTGAGAGCACTCAGCCTAATAGCAACACTCAACGCTATAGAGATAACGACAACGGCTTCGAGACTCGGCCCTCGCCAAACCGCGATCGACCTCAGTCTCCGTTGCGGAATGTGAGCAACGCAGACCAACTATGCAATGATGGCATACGAACCTTGATTTACAACAACAACAATAATAATGCCGACTTTCAAGATTTAAATAACGAAGCGTCTCAATGGATCACTATCTCACCACAAGAGAAGGCTACTGGCGATCCTGATATTCGAATACTGGCTGTGACACAAACACCACAAACCGTGAAGTTTACCCTCAAGCTTCACGGTCTATTCGCCCACAAGCTAGAATGCAACATCTACTATGACACTCAAAACGACGACCAGATCATCTACAATATATCCCACGACCTCATCTCACTCATGAGACTATCTCGTGAAGGGACTAGTGGTGGCTTTGAACAAGACGAGACCGTTATACACCCAAGGGGGAATTATGCGATTGGAGTGGGTATCTGGCGAGTTACGTCGGGGCCTTTATCCATAGACTTCCGCAACCTTCCAAAAGGCGCTATCCATCTCCGGTATCCTATCAACCCAGCCTCGTCCACAGGCAAGCGACCCCGCGATGATAACAACCAAGATCCCCTGCTTGTGTTTTATTCTAATCAGAAGAGAGCCCGGACTATCTCCCATTGCCCGTCAGCTGGGGACTATATAACTATTTTAGCATCCAACGACTCTGACTCCAGTGATTTAAATCCGAGAAGAAGCTCAGGCACGCAAATACCAACGGTGCCCTCCGTGTTGCCTAGAACTCGGGATAATGAGTTGCTGGCGGCGCAAAATAACATTCTGGAGGATCTTGAGATAGGCACTATCGCTCACATCGGTGCCTTTCAGGCTGACGGCTATACGCTGGCACGCCGGGATCAAGTAGTCCATAAGTCGACTATCTCTGAGGTCTACGGTGCTGACCGTCAGAATAAGCAGTCCGACTTCATTCTCGTCAAGGTCTTGAAAACTCGACAGGACCCCGTTAGACCGTATGACCGGACAAGCCACATAAGACAGGCCCAAGTTTGGGACCGGGAGTATCACATCCAAAAGCGTGTACATAAAAACAAGTACATTGTCTCGTTGAAAGGTGGCGATGCCCGTTTCCTATCACTGTACATGGAATACGTCGAAGCTTGCGACCTCTCTAAATTGTCAAAATGGAGAGACAAAAAAACCAACAAATTTATGGGCGATAAAAACGACGCTAGGCGTATCCTTATCGAGATGGTTGATGCATTACAGCATATACACTCTCAAGACTTCGTCCACAACGATATCAAGCCCGCCAACATTCTATACTGCAGCGAAAAGGGCGCCATGCTCTGTGACTTTGGAATTGCTTCAAGCATCAGCGAGTCACATAGAAAGGCAGGTGGTACGCCTTGGTATGTCCCGTCTGAATATATTCATTCGGGATCGCGAGGTCCTGCGGGTGATATCTGGGCACTAGGAATTGTCATGCTTTATTTGATAGGCAAGATCCAGTGCCCAGAGTACATGCGATATGACTACCCATCATGGATGATTTCTGATGTTCATTGCACCGGATCTAGTTTGCGGCAGCAACAGCAAGCAAACTGTAATACGAGGCCTCAAGCATCAAGTGCACAAAGCAGCATGCAGAAGTGGCTTGTGTTCATCAACGGTGTTGTTAAAAGTTTGGACAAGAGAGATCCCTTGCAAAAGATTATCTTCATGATGTTGGATCCTGATCCAAGTTCACGGGTAACGGCGGAGCAGTTGAAGAATAGCTTTAACCGGCGGTCGAGGGCACAGGTGCAGGTACAATTGAGAGCCGGACCTTATGGAAAATCATAGTTATATATGAAAAAAAAAATTCGTGAAGTATATGTATATAGTCCTTAAATATATATCTCAACGTGCAATGAACTCTTATGTATTTGGAGTTTGCCATTGAATAATGATGCTATGACTACTCTCTCTCTCTCTCTCTCTAACTTCATCAGTGTGGCATTGCCTATCCATTGTAAAATAGGAATGTGAAACATGTCAAACGTGGTGTATACCGATGCAGAGGCTCTGCCGAGAAGCCAATTTTGAGTCGCTGTGGAAACAATACGCCACCAACGATGTACGCGCCGTAACGCCGGCCTAACGCCAATGCCTCCTCGTTGGCTACAATAACTGGGGCGAGATGACCGAAGTCATATTTAGGATGCAATGCGAAAGAGACTCGAGCGATTGGGAGGGAGGCCGAGAAGCTGCGCCGCTAGCTGTTGTACGGCAAGATTCAGTGCTGGGGGTGTTAGTGGTAGATGAGCTTGAGATTATAAGATATCGAGGTTCGGTATGAGCATGGTAGGCACGGGAAATTGGATCGGTGGCAAGTATGAACGCCGGTTAGCGTTTTGCTAAGCAAGTACAAGATCGACAGATCATAGATAGTGATATGTTGCTACGCGTAGACTGGGTGGCTTTGTTCTAAATGACATGGTCACAAGAAAGAAAGAGAAAACATGGTGTATATACTTGTGATGGATGACGTTTACGATTTGACTTGACGATATCACTGCGCAACCGACAATCGCAAAGACTATGAATCTTATGAGGATTGAAGAGTATGGCTGGCCTTTTGAGTTTAAGTTATATATACTAACCAATAGAGTAACACCAATATCTAGTCTAATCAGACTAATAGGCCACATGATGAGGTCGTTGTATCAATCATAACACTCGTGACGTACTCCTCCACAACGGAAAGCGGAACTCAACGCCA
>LXGT01000105.1:0-89075 GCA_001640655.1 Endoconidiophora laricicola | reverse complement strand
GCAAAGGCAGTATATTATATAAAAATCAATCAATTATCAATCACAGATAGCAGCAAATTTCGTATAGTTGAGTCGGCGAGATATATTTAAAGTCTATACAGTGATAATCAGGCACAATAGTTAAATAGCCGGAGATACTGTGGCAGCAATCTGGTCTTGTCATATCTGCTTAGACTGGTTCAATTAGTTTCAGAAGTCTCGTCATAGTCCACTTCTAATCGGGTAATGAGTTGAAAAAATGGCTTTAGAAAGATGCCTAAAGAATGCCATTTATGGGAAGAAATGCCGCTTGGTAGTGTGGGAGGCTGGGCTGCTTCTACCCGCCAAGAGAATACTTAGAAAGAAAAAAATGTTTGGGCTGTGTTACAAGTACATATGCAGAGATAGGCGTTGTGAGGGCGAATGTAAGATCTGGACCCAGATTCTATGTATAGTTAGACATATGCATGCATAGCTCAAGGTACGTGCTTGATAAAATGATCCGGGCCTGTCTGGCCCTGCCTCTGTCTACTTTTATCAGGCATGTCTGGGCTCACAGTGTCATTATGAGGCTCTCAATGTGCAAGATTTCTCCGGAAAGGTAGTCTGTATAAAAATGCTCAGTAGCCATGAGCGAACTAAACTGTAGTGCAGTAGGATAACAGAAAATGGATTATGTCGGGTTGGCCTTTCTTTCAAGATGTTGTTGAGATAGCATGAGCGCTGCTTTTCATCCCCCCCTCCCATGACAAGGCGTGGGCGTAGACGGGTTTATCAATGCTCCCCGAGGAGCTGCGGCATGTCACAGCGGAGCAAACGTTAAAGGCTGGAAAGCTGCATATTGTTTCCACCAATTGTTACCATGGCCTATCTATAGGTCGTTCGAACGGCAATACTAACCGGTCCTAAATACTAAATATTTTTTAATTGATGGCAATGAGATGCTTGGAAATATTACCCTATTTTTCTTAGACTCATTACTTGATTAAATGTTAACTTTTTACGAGAACTGCACTAAACTTTGTTTACTTGGCACACAAGTAGTTTCGCTCTTGTTGCGAGTGTTTGGGCTACATTTGGCTCGTCAAACACAAGACACATTGAAAGCTATTGCTGTCACATATGGTCTAGGGTGCCCTCTTGGCGGATGACGGTGCGCTAACTGCCACGTCCTGGATGACGGGACCACGGTGGCCGGCCTCAGCAAAGCCATTAGATGGTGCAAGTGTAGCCGGTGATACAGATGTTGCACTATTCTACTACTAGTAGGACTAATATTGTTGTTTCTTCTATGTAATAGTAACCGATGGCCGTAGATTGAAGTATAGAAAACGGAAAAAGGAGGTAGGGCACCTTTGGACAGCGTTGCAAAGTATACTGGTAGTAGTACTAGTACTAGCTCGAGGCCGTCCGAGAGCGGCCAGCCAGTACTACTACATGCATGGCTCTACTGATGTGCCCGCTCGACAGAAGCTGCTTGTGTGTACTTCAGTACCAACTATAGTACACGAAGGCCACAGGCTGTAGCACCGGATTAACCTGGAAGGGTTCGTCGAGTCTCCGTTAGTCATACGGGCCATTTAGACAGGCACTACAACAGTAACAGCGGGCAGATTTGGCAATGAGCATATGAGAGTTTATTCGTTTCCAAGAATACACAATCCTGACCTTAATAGGTCTTGGCTTATGGAGTTGCTTTGCAACAGGTGCGCAAGCTGCGATAGCTAGAAGCTTGCGCTGAGCGCCGGTTTCCTGCTGATCATCCGCTGCTACTATGTAGGAACCGCTCACGGCAGCGCATCTTCTCTTTTGCCCTTCCTTCCGTACACCCAGACTAGGGCCAGAGAGAAAGAGAAGAGAAAAAAAAACTGATAGTGAGAAAAAAAAGGCTGCCCATGTCGCCATAATGCAGAACCCCGCCCCCCCTCCAGTCGGCTAAACCTCTTGGCGTAATGGTACCTAGTACATATGATACAGGCTACAATTTAGTGGTACTCGACGTACCGTATACCTATTGACGACGATTCACGGCCATGTAACAGCAGCATTCAATTCACTTGGTTCCTATAAACGAGGATGTGTGCGTCTGTGCCTGCTAGACAGTGACATGGAAGTGCAGATTCAAACATCGTCAAGGAAAGAAGTTGGCGGGCGAGCGGTTCTTCATTGAGAGATAAGAATGAGGGAATGAGGTTCAAAGATAAACTCAACTGCTAGCGGGCTTCGAGTATAGAAGAGGGTCTTATACAGGCTCTGGAACCAGCGCCTGGATGATCTTCAGCAATAGTTTCAATTGTGTTCTTGAGCGTTTCGATGTCCGGAGTCAATTAAGAGCAGGCTATAGTGTTCCTGTTTCAAGGCTGCTTGCTTTGGAGCCTGGCCTGGCTGAAAGCCCTTCATGGGATTGGAGGCTAGCCTTGTTTATTACTAAATGCAGTACATATCAGCGTCATCGATATGAGTGTCGATAAAAGAGCAGAAGTATGTAGAATGATCGCAAAGAGAGATCAATCAGCGCTAAATTTGTTCCCTCAGGCCGACTAGAGCCCTGTAAAATTGGGAGCGAGAAAGAGCGCAGAGTTTCTTCGCTCAGTGTATCTCCAACACACACACAATGACTAGCGCAACTCTGTTTCAGACTCAGAATCCATAAAAAATAAAATAAAATATTTTTTTTTCGGAGTTATCTTTCTCACTTGGGGGNNGGGGGGGGGGGGGGCTCGTCACTTTTACTCTTGACCAAGAACGGTATTTATCTTGCCAGTCCCCCCATTCTCATCCTCCATCTAGTGTCCACCTCGTTCTCTTTTGCTCGAATTTGTCGACTAGTTTTATTCTCTTATTCTTCATTCTCTCCCCTCATACTGACTACTAGTCACTGTCTAGACCTGGCGATACTAGTAGTTCCACTTGGACATATTTCTCACCATCGTAAATAACTATTTCAAATCCCTGAAGCCCGCTTTTGCATTATCGCCAGGGCAGTAGCGACTGCCTTAGAAAATATCGACCTGCTTGCTTTTGACTTGTCCATTGCCTCTTGCGCTCCACCGTCTGCCGCCGTAGCTGCGCCGCTCGGAAACATCGATCGTCGACCCCACGAACTATCTCTGCTATCTAGGTCGTTGCTTCCGCTTACCGTCCATCGTGACTCGATCTTTCCCACCGTCTGCTCTCTGGCACCTTCCATCTGCATCCACTCCCCGTCTGCCTCAGCATCGCATTCTACGCAAAATGGCCTCTAACGCTGCCGCCCACCACGCTGCCTATGCGACTATTCCCCCACCGCCAATTCCCGCTTCGCAAATGACTCTGGAAACTTACCAGTTCCCCGCCCACCGACTGCGCACAAGGCTGACTGAGTCTAACAAGACTCCGCTGGTACTTGTAGCCTGCGGCAGCTGTAAGTAACCCGCTAACACATGCGAGCTATCGTCGTCTTAGCTACCCGTCTAACACAGCATCTTTAGTCTCTCCAATCACTTTCCTGCATTTGCGCATGTTTCCCATGGCGGCTGACTTTGCGCGTCATGCTAACACCGAATTCGAAGTCATCGGCGGGTAAGAATATCCCATATATCTCTCTGTCTTGTTCTCTCTGCTTTAAGGAGTCCCCTATCTACCCGTACATATTGCGCCATGTTTTAACACTTGGTGGCGGCTTACAATATCTTGCCTAATCAACAGTCGCGGGGTACCTGAGGCCATACTGTTACTTTGTTGCAGTCTATCCTGGCATAACTCAAAAGCTGATATGATTGTGCATCTACTAACGCCGACCATCACAGATTTCTGTCGCCTGTGTCCGAGGCTTACAAGAAGGCAGGTCTCGCTCCTAGTCACGACCGGATAGTAAGTCTTGCTGCTGTTGTCACCTTTTGTTGTCCTTTCCCTTGCTCTATCTTTCCTCTTCAAGCAAAGCCTATTTTCAATGAGGACTGATGCGGCTATGTGCAATGACGCCATTTTCGCTAGCCCCATCCATGTCCAAGCCAAACGAAGGGAGAAAAAGAGAGAAAAGAGGTCGCCATTATATACACTCAGAACAGTTGTTAACTAAACTACTACAGAGCATGTGTGAAGCAGCTGTACCAGAACACGAATGCGGCATCGCTGTCGATCCCTGGGAGGCGCTGCAGCCACAATACGTGCCTACGGCTCGAGTGCTCGATCATTTCGAAGAAGAAATCTCCTGCGCCCTCCCAGACGGCGTGCTCTCCGCCGACGGCAAGTCCTACATCAAGCCGCGCATTGCCCTGCTCGCTGGAGCCGATCTTGTGCAGACTATGTCAACACCCGGCGTTTGGAGTCCTGAAGATCTCGACCACATTCTCGGCCGCTTCGGTGCTTTTATTATTGAGCGCTCCGGCACCGATATCGAGCAAGCCATTGACAGTCTGTCCAAATGGCGTAAAAATATTCATCTTATTCAGCAGGTCTTCCAAAATAACATGAGCAGCACGCAGATTCGTCTGCATATTAAGCGTGACATGAGCGTGCAATACTGTAAGTCATTTTAACTGTCAGTCCATGACTAATCTGTATATCATTACTAATCCTGTGCCTTCTGTAGTGATCCCTGATGGTGTCATCCAGTACATCTATGAACACGGATTATACCAGGACCACAAGAACTAGCAGATGTTATGAGACCTTTTCTTCTGTGCTTTACTAGTTCTTCCGGTGTCGGTTTGATGTGATGTTCTCGGACGAACCATCTCTTACACTACGCCTTTTCATGCGTAACGACCTGTTCCTGTTTTACTTTTCCTACCCCTTTTCCCCCTATTCAAACGGCGTTGTTTATCTGGCATTTCTTTTCGCTATCCATTCATTGTTTTTGGCCCTTTTTTGAGTATGGTCGTTGGTTTCCACCCATCTCACGTCACACAGTATATATCCTGCTTTATATTGCTCCTTTCCCTCGCAAACATCTGGTCGATCAGCTTGCATCGCACTTTGCAGTCCTAGTGTGTTTCTGGGATTTGGTATTGTATATTCAGATCGTCTACCTAGCTTGTATTACTCTTTTGCTTCGTTTGCTTAGCCATCTATCTCGCTATATATTGTGATCTATTCCTTACTCATTGCCTCAAAAGAGATGAACCACCAAAAGGATTGTACTGTAATATCAACGGGGTAGTATATATAATGACTGTACCTTGTCTATTTCCATTCTCCAAACAACAATCTGAATTACATTAAAGTAGCACCATTTCGTAAAATAAGCGTTGTATAACTATTCTTATTTTGTCGACCAACGAACAATGACAAGATCATACAACTCACGGCTATTGAGTTATAAATTAATATATTTATAAACCATACAAAAAGTACTATTCTCAACATCGTCACGAAAAGCCTACAGTGAGCTATAAATGTGTCACATAGATACCTGATTTCGTAGAAAATAAGCTGTGTACTGTCTAGCATCCATTGACGTATAGCGACGTCATCGTCTCCTCATCTTACAGTTGTACTACGTTAGCACACTCCTGACGGCGTTTGGTTATACTAATAGTAAGTTAGCCTTCATCTCGTTTTCAGCTGCCTATAAAGATGATCTTCACTACATGAAAATAAAAAAAATAAATCAAGTAATTGTATAGTTTCTTGTCTAACTTACTAAGAGATTGTGACACCATAGTTCTGTACCTGGCCGAGTCATTATGAGTGGTACTTGTAAGTCATCTACCTAAGCTTCAAACACATGAAGCACATAGACGACTACAAATTCCTAGGAACCTGTGGTATGCTTCCATTTGACAAACTAACCCCCCCCCAAAAATATAGCCATACTATTAGCCATACTTAGAGAAAAGTAGTTCAATGAGGCTGAGGGATAATATCAAGTGCCAGAGCTGCGGGCGTCCATTATCTGTGAAAAGGCCTAGATATGATACAGGCCTTTCCTACCGTGGAAGGTAAAATGTTAGGGGAGAGCTGAGCTTACCATAAGGTGTAGAATCACTGTGGGTTTAGCAACTTGGGAGCCATTAGCGTTAGAAAATAAGATCACCGCATTGATTCTCTAGCTTAGCAACGGCTCAGTTTTTTGTCTCTGCTAGGTTGACATGTTTTTGCTTCGCATTCTCAGAGGATTTGCTTTTTGCCAATGATGCTTAACTTGACGGTATTTATGGATATTAAATGGTCGTTCGTTCGTGCTTGCTACCTGGCAAATCTTGGCCTTTGAGTTCTAAGAGAATACCATTTCATATGTCTTCATCTACTGATTTCTTCAAGACAATGAAATAACTATACTAGCCGGCTGTTTCTGGAATACCGAGATTCATACTTGTCGTAGGCCTGTGTCTTATGCAGTGTAGTGTGTCTCTGCAGACCTACGGCTCCTGAAAGCCTAAAACGGCCACCTTCTCCCGGCCCGCCATTCTAAGACAGGCGGTGTTTGTTGCTAATATGCCTATCTACAATATTGAATGCTTTTAAGCTATGAGAGCCTTGGTCCGATTGTGTCCAATCATGGATTGCCAATGCGCTGGTACGTGTGTGCGCGGTGGGGCGCCTGGTATAGCGTCCGAAGAAGGTGACCTTTTGTGACCTTGCTTTGAGCAGGGACATCGAGAAGAGTAGTTTGACTTCCTTTTCCAACCATAGGGCAAGAACCGGAGATCTTGGCGGCTGCTTGAGACTTGCATTCACGTTACAGGAAAAACAGTGGTAGTCGGTGATGACGGATCGCTTATCACTAAGTCTCTGCGCAGTAGGCACCTAGTCAGTGGTAGCAAATAGTAGATTCTTCAGTGGAAACATATCAAAGCAAGAAGAAGATAAGTTTACACGTTTTAATGTTACAGTGAATGATGGATGGACGTCGTCGAGTCCGAGTCCAAGAGATATTTTGCGGGATGTAGAGATGTATCTATACAATACTTGTTGTTTATAAGATGATATGGCACAGTAAGGAAAGCTACTATAGGAATATATTATTTGTTCACGTAAGAGACAGCATCAAACATATTCAGTAAATGATTGATTGGTAGGTAAACAAAGGGTTCGATGATCTCGTAATAACCCTGATAAATTTACAAGATTAATAGCTAAACCAAAACAAAAAAAAGCCGAGTCTAGAACAATCGGAGCAGATACGAACTGAATGATGGCATTTAGAGCAAGTAACCTCAAGCTCTCAAGTGCTAATATACAGGAAGTTGAAATATTAGAAGAAACATTGTTGTGTAGGGCGAGCAAGCTTCTACACAGCCTGGCCCGGCCGACAGGAACCCGGCGGTCGGGGCGAACTTACTCAAGCTCCCAAGCGTCGAACTTTTCAGTGAACTCGGGCTACTTATCGAGCATCTCAGCCTTTCGAGCGGCGGTCAAGATCTAGTCATCCTTGACTGGGTTGAATGGCTCTCTGATAGTACTAGGAAGCTACTCCCGCTCCGCGACCTTGTCGATAAAACTTACCGACCATGGCAGATGAGGACATCTTGGACCACTTGGTCCGCTTACCCTCCAACATGTTGAACAGATTCTCTGCCACATCCGAAGGCATTTCCTCAGTGTCAAAAGGCAACTCGACGGCATGAGTAACCGTCAAGCCCAAGTTTCCAAATAACTTTGTGGCATCCCTCTTAGAGAAGGCCCAAGAGTGCTTATGACCGGGATTGTTATCAACCCAGCGACTCTTGCACTTTGGACCCAATGCCACGCAGAAATTTAGCAAGCCAATCGCCTTAGTCTTAGACGACTTGGTAAATGACAACCAAAGACAAGTCCATTCTGAAGGTTGTTGGATCAAGCGCCACTGTCATTAGGCTCTCCAGCGCGAGATCACCGGAAAGGCCAAACTTCCCACCCCCACAAAGTCCACACACCTCGTTATAAGATTCTGTAGCCGTCAAGTGGAACTGGGGGAACCTCCAGTTCACGGTGGCGGCGACAGTGGCATCAATAAACGACGCTGGAAACCTAACCGCGGCGTGAATACCATGGTAGATGGATACCTCGCCGTACAGACCACCAGATACAGTGGATTGATTCCAGATGGGCACCGACGCGGCTCTTCCAGGTGCGGCACTCAGTATGCACCAAGAAATGATTATCGTCAGAGAACGTCATCTTACCTTCAAAATCCAAGCGCGCATAAGCCTGGATATCGGCTACGGTGTAACCCATACTATCACTACTAAGTGATAGGGTGGCTGTGCTGATATTTGGAATTAGGAATACGATTGCCAGTAGTGCTAGCAGCAGCTGAGAGCCCGACATACCCTTTGACCGCATGGCCTATAACAAAGAGTCTCAACAAAGCCTGTGCAACCACGCCCTTAGTAGAGACATTAAAATCTCTACCATGGCACCTGCCAGCTTTATAGCTGAAACCAATCGCTCCCGAGACAGAGCAAGAAGAGTATTTAAGTCACAGATCTAAGTTGTAATCACTGTACGTAATGCCGCTGTTATGTTTGAAGTCGAAGAATAAGTATTTCGTCTTCCAAGACGTGGTATCATCAACAGACGCCGCAACTAGCTCGTAAATCAAGGGGTCTGTGGCATCTGCAAAGCCACCTGCAGTGTCAGGCATGACATTCCAGTCCTCAAGGTCATCTATGGTGTTAGGAGTCACATCCAACACCACGGTCATATTTTCTCGGGTGGTGATACACGAGACGCCGAATAGAGAGGCTATGGAGTCCTCAGCCCCATAGGCAATCACCGTCCGCAGAATGGATAGAAAAGGCATATCTACCAACACGGTCGTGAAGAGACACATATGGTATGTATACAAATGTCTTCACTGCCATGGATTCATTACCGCCGGCGGAGCGACCAACTCAGAGGAGTCCGAAGTTTGCCAAGATGAGGAGTTTGAAACCCCTACGGCAGACTCAAGCTTGACAGTTTGTTCGGGAGCATAGAGTTGACCAAGCCGGAGCTCCAAAGTGAAGAGGCTGAAGCCTCAATAACAGACCAATGGCCAGAGACCATGACAGAGAGTTCTTCGGCAGAGAGACTCGCGACCTGAGAGGCAGAAGCCTCATCGACGCGACGAGCCGAAGCTCAAGCAAATGTGCTGTTAGCAGAAACCAACTAGCAATAGCTGGATATAAACTTGAACATCTGCTCATAGCTTGATTACCAGTAGCAACAGTTCCTCAACTTCAGACTGTCTAAGCCAAAGCTTACTGCGTAGCTTTGTGGCTAACGCGTAGATCATCGACGAGTCCTAAATATAGTACATATCAGCTGTTAATGCTAGCTATTTCTGTAAGTTCCAGAAAGGGAAATCACTATAGTTTTCCCGATTGAGCTGGGCATACTGATAGCTGACCTCCAACAAGTCGTGATGTGCATCATACAGAGATGCTTGTTGAATGTATCGCAATGGCAATGCCATTCATTCACTGGCCCAGGACCTGTTAGTGAGCTCGCGCTAACGGTTTGTGAGAACATCTCGCAGTTTCTAGCTTTTTGCAAATCTAAAATCTTTCCAAGACACGATATACGGTAGCAGGTGGTGCAGTAAAGGTCTTTTATACGACCTAATGTGGATCTAGACTCAGGTTTATAGGGAATAAAGACGTCTTGAAGCTTGACCGCGCTGCGAAGCAGTCCGTCACAGATGATGCAGCAAGCAGAAAAACAACAGCAGGTGCAAAAGCACGAGGAAACTTGTCTAACTGCAAGCCGGTCTACGAAGACGAAGGCTATGCCGGCAACATCTGGCGTCGGCAGTCTTGAACCGCCCACGCGACCAAGATGCTGCCCAAAACATAACGGACAAGCGTGACAACGGGAGTATTCTGTATAGTAGAAGGAACGCTTAAGTTAGAGACGAAACGACATCGATCAGCAAGGATGTCAGTAACAGATGGAACATAAGCTAAGTCATTGTACTATAGAACTGAATGCTAGCTTATGTTGTGCTAAACTGAACGGAACGCAACGCGATACTCGAGCCCCTCGCCTTCCCCCCCCAAAAATAAACAAAAAGCACCTCAACAACACGTCTCTCTAAGATATCAAAGCAGATCACCATGAAGCTCCGTGCATACTACTACTGACTGGCCTTGCTATCTAGCTTTGTATGCAAGTGGGCGAGACAATGGAGAGTTTCGAGAGAGTGCATATACCAGGAAACTGCCTTCGTATCATTTAGCAGAAAGCTTAGTAGCACACTGCTTAGTTGAGCGCGTTAGGGTATTCACGGAAAATACGCCCTAGAAACAAGAAGTCCGATTTCCTGGTTAGGACGGAGGTCGAGAACGCGCGATGGGCCCAAGACGAGCTTAGGATTCTTGAACGGCTATAGAGGACTCAGTATCGCTCTTATTTGTCGGCAAGTAGCGTATAGCTATTCAAAGTGAATTTAATATCCAGATACCGGCTTGTTTAATGAGCATATCGGTTATAGCATTCGGGGAGTTATGCCTGAAAGAAGGCGTGGTGCTGACGTCATATACCAATATTTTGGTGAATATACATGATGATGCTAATATGGGCAAACCATATACGTCAGACAGCTTTGTTTAATATACATCTTAAACGGGTATTTCAGTTGTCGCGTTTGAGATCCACAACCCAGCCTTGTTGGTGTGTTTATCGTCAGACGAGCAAGGACTGTGTGGCATTAGGCCTGACGCACAAACAGAAACATCTATCAAACTAGCACTGCATTGCCAATCTTTTATCGTCTTTTCTATTACTGTTATCATCCGCACATTTTCACATATTTAATATACATATACTAATCCAATCAAAAATCTAATCCGCAAACTTTGCCAAACCATCGTGCTAAGGCTCGCAAATATGCTTTCGAAAAGACGAGACTAAGAGTAAATCATCGATAACAAAGAGTACCAATTGATTGACATGAGATGGATATAGGCAAGCTGCAACCCCTAAGTAAGCATTCGCTAGTAGATAGCCTGAAGAATGCATCGTGTAGCGGATATAGGTAGATTGGATGATATGTAGGATATTTGTGATTAGTAATCATACATTTATGTTAACACGCACCGTTAATTGAGTTAGTGACATAAGAAAAAAGCAAGAGGCTCCCATACTATATTGTGTGTCTTTTCGATGATGGCAAATATGGTCTTGCGCACCATTTAATGCATCAGATAGTAGACACAAGAGCTGAATACGCTAATCAGAACGGCGCCTTTCAGCCATAGCGGCGGCATTGGGCAAGATTGCGGATATAAAGTAGAAGTTTTAGATGCAATTCGACATTTAGAGTCTAAACACAATATGACTCTAGGCTTGTCGCTGTTGGGCAAAGAGATAGAGAGAATATCTACTAATGTGGCCGCGGATAACTCAGCGTGGTTCTAGATAGATGAGTTGAAAAGCAGGAGCATACAAATATGTGACTGAATTTGGATGAAAGCATGACGGCCAAAAATGAAGTAGTCATGCCCCATTTGGCATTTCTAGACTATAAAATGTATGATACTAGTACAGCGATATATTATGCTTTCGTTATTAACTATCATCACAACAGCATAAGCTTCATCACTTCCTAGTTTTTTTTTTGTTTCGGCAGCCATACACACCCGAAATATCTCTACAGTCTACCAGTCTACGTTCACCTCATTCTTCTAACATGTCAACCAAGGTGAAGGGGCCGTTGCCCAGAACTACCGTCCGGCAAGCCGTCAGCTTGACGCCGATTCATATCTTCATCGCCGTCTCGTGCTTTGTTCTTGCAGCTTTAGCCAATATCTCCGTCTTTCTGTGTGACATACTCCGGGCTCTTGAAGAATCCCTAAGCAACGGCATGACCTACGAAAAGTATCTCCAGATGCAACAGAAGTTCTACGAATCACCTCACCCTTCGCTATTATTACACACGGAGCCGCTCGTCACTCCTAAAATAGAATCTCAAGTGCCGGCCCATCCCGCCGATGAAGTCGCCGTATCACCGAAACCTCAGCAAGACCACTGTCTAATCAAAGTCCAGAAGCCAATTCTAAGGCACCGCAGAGTCTCAGTCAGCCATCTTGAAGTATCTTCTGCTTCGATACCTCGGCGAAATAGAGCTGCTTCCGTCGATGGCCATGGCAATCTATCGCCAGACGATAAGAGCCGAGTTGTTGATCGCTGGGTTAGATCCCAACATCTTCATAAACCGTACAAGGCTAGATTGCCACGTTATCTTTCTTCGACTATTAACAATACCAATGCCGTCACATGCGAGGCTTCCAAGCAGGAATCTGCTAGTGCTCAAGCCTTCACTGTAGCGGATGGCGGTGAAGATAACCAGACTGGGCCTATTTCGGTGGGTGAGCTACCAGCTCAAGAGGGAGCGCCTGCCGAGGTGCTTAAAGAAGAGTTCGTGGAAAGTACTACGAATAATCTCGATAATAAGCCAGATGATAAATCAGAAGATCTGCTGATCAGATCATTGAAACCTGATTCCCAACTCGAGCCTGCTTTTAAGCATCTATCAGACGATTCTAGCGGCAGTCTCAAGTGTGAAGTCACGGATAGTGCTGTACAAGCGCCCCTGGAAGATAACTTAAAGGATGGAAAAGCTTCTAATTCCGACGCCGCATCGCCCATCGTCAAAGCTGTCAACATCGAGACGTCTGGCTGCCCAATGCCAATGGTAGATGAGGGAACCCAGATTGTGATACCTCTTAGAGAGAAGCATTCTGAAAAGCAACAAAAGACAGACAATGCTAAGCCAGATATCAACAAAGAACTCGGCGAGAACTCTACTATCAATGGCATAGAGTCCAAATACAACTGTGAAAACGAAAGCAACAAAAACGACTATGACAGCAAAAAACACAAAAACAACAAAAAATGCAAGAACAAGAAAGCCAATAACCAAAAAGGCGGCAGAAACCCCTACAGTTGCTCTGGTAACATTGACACGAAAAATGACGCTAACAGGCACGACGTCATGGCTACTGAAAACAGAGAATTAGACATGGTAAAGAAAAATGAGAAGTCCAAGATTGAGCCATCTGATTCCAACGAACAATCGTTGCTCGGCAAAAACTCTACTGATCAGAGTGACTCAAAGCCAACCCACAGCCAAAGTGACAATACATTGTCCAAGAAAGAGCGACGAAAACTCAACAAAGCTCGCCAAGCCACGTTGCCGGTTTGCCAAGAGAAGGAACAAAACCCTGACCAGCGGCCTAGCCAGCAGGCTGATGGGAAAATCGACAATTGTCAAAACGCCGAGGAGCCGGCTGACAAGCTTATAAGCAAAGTGTCTCAAAATAAGGAACAACGGATCAAAGAAGATGATGAACAATCTCATCATCATGAAGTTTTACACCAAAAACCTGGCAATGCCAACTGTATCGAACCTCCAGCTGTGAGTTTGGCTCAGCCTTCCGGTGAATATACACATGAGGAGAATCTCAGCAGCGCTACTGCCAACTCTACCGTGATTTACGAAGGCGAGAATGTAGATACCAACAGTAAAACTAAAGAGTGCGCCGAAATAGCAGACTGTGCCAAAAATCAACCGCCACCACAACCAGATGCAGATGCAACAGATATTCAGTCTCCTTCTATCGAGTCCCCCCTGATTTCGGTTCCTGACAGCGACATACCACTACTGGACAGTAGTTCATATCATGGCCGAGACAAGCTTAAAAGTAACCATGATACCAACTCTCCGTCTATGTTGAACTGTACCAACGAAGATTTTGATAATATCTCCGTAGATTCAGCATCGAGTAACCCTGCCGCTCACCAATTACAAACAGGACATACTTCTAGTCGGTCTAGATCGCCTCCGATTGCTGCAGGCAGTTCACGAGCTATCAGAGATGGCACTGAGCCTACGGGCCTACCAACTCAAGCCCTCAAAAAGCCTGCCATGGATTCGAAGCTACTTGGTCTCTCTCCAGGGCCAGAATCCAGCTTGATAAAGCCAAATGTCGATGCTAATGTGAGTCTGTGACGCTAGATCTGCTTACTGCTCGAGCATCAAGACAAGGTTTCGAATACTGATGTATGTGTTCGCTTAGATGAGCAATGTCTCCAGTGACAGATCTAGCACTTATAATCTTCCTGTTGAACAACAGCAATCAATCTCCGAGGCACATACAGTTGATGACTCGCAACGCCAGAGAAATATTGGACAGAGCAATGGCTTGCATCAAGCAGGTTCAGGTGAGAACAAGTCTAAATGGAAAGAAACACCCGACGAGAACATGCTCGTGGAAACTAGCAAGCCTTTGAATGTTGTGAGTTCTACCATCTCTATTTTTTAATGCAACGGTCCGCTTTGTGCACCGAGTTAACGATCTCTCTAGCCCGACACTAGAGCCCAAAATTCCAAGCCTATCATAACACGCCCAGTCAGCCCGTCAGAAGAATGTGTCGACCAGAAAGTCGAACACGGCCTGCTACTTAGCCTCAACTCAGGTATAAGTAGTTATGAATGTAATATGAACGAGCTTGATCTAATATAGAAAATTACAGAGACTATGCACTCCCAAATACAGCCTGAACACGTCGAAAATAGTAGTTCCGATTTCACCGAAGATAGGCTCGACATAGCATATGAAGACAACACTGCAATCAAGCCCTTCAAAGACAAGGAAAGGAATAACTTCGGTACAATTGCTTTTGAACCACACTTAGATCCAGACAAACGTGTTGTTAAGGTCAACAACATGACAGGGATTGCCTATGACAATTCAATATCTGATGGCACGAATGAAGGTTACCTAGCCGAGTATAGCGGATACGACTCTGCGGATAGTTTGGGCAATGAACCCGAAGATGGCTGGGAAGTTACTCATAATTTCATCAGTGTATCTCACCAAGCTGTAGAATTGGTGGAAACTGGAGATATTGGACCTTTAGGGATATATCCAGCTCCTAAATGGGACTGTGATAGATGTCACGGTGGCCAGTTTCCTCCGTATACACCATCTACGGGTAGTTCTGTCAGCCCAGCTCTTTATGGGCCTTGGATCGTACGCGACCACGAAAATTTCCATTACTACGTTGCACATAAGCTTCCCATGGAATGGCCCAAGGTTCCCTGTAAGTCGCCTTATGGATATTTACTAACCTGTCTGCCTGTCATTAACATTCCTTTCACAGACATCGAAGGTCACACAATCGTCGATGCTAATGGCGGTCGCGTGGCCTATATTGGAAACGAGGTCATCCTCAAAGAAGGAACCAAGGTTCGCTTGAATGAAGAGTTTGCCATGGATTTTGTCAAGGCTTACTCTGATATCGTAGTTCCCTCTGTCTACCGATCAGAGTACAGTGACTATGGCCGTATTTACATGGAACAGCTACCCGGCGTTGTCCTCAGCGATGTATGGGAGACGCTTGATGATGATACCAAGAAACAAGTATGTCTCGGCACTTGGCAAATTGTCAAGACTCTGCGCAAGCTCAAGCGTCCCGTAGACCATTGTCCTGACGAAATGTATGTAACACTCGATGGCGAGTACACGTTTGACCCGCTACTAGGTGTTCATGATGACCGCACACCAAAGCTCTACGACGACAAGACATTTCGAGCTCGAGTTGAGCAGCGATTCCGTCGAGCAGGCGGCTGGATAGGCTCTATGGTGCCTGGCCACCAGCCTCTCAATAGTTGCCGACTAAATTTACCTGTAAGCACGCGGTCAGTCTTTACGCATGGAGACTTAGCGCCGCGGAATATCATGATCAATCCACTTACGAAGAATATCACAGCGGTGTTGGATTGGGAGAGCGCGGGCTGGTATCCAGATTACTGGGAAACAGCCAAAATCTTCAACCCGTGGAACAACGAGGATTGGCGGCAGTGGATGAAAAAGACTTGCACACTAAAGGTGCGATACGACATTAGCAGTATTTTGTTAGCTCGGAGAGTCTTGCGTTGATAGTGGCGGGAGGTCAGAAACAATTCAGCTCAGTCCTATGTTGGAGATTCCATTTGATTTAGAGAAATTGAAACTATCGACATTACTTCCCTATTCCTAGGCGCCAGATAGAATGAAGGTCTAGATATCTATTCATATAGAAGCCCGAAGTTGGTGATAAGATGTCAACAATATATCTCGTTATCGATAAGACAGGCGTTGTGTTACCACATGTCCGAGCTATCACCGGGGTGACATGCATCTTGATAGTAAAAACCCAACAACGATCTTCGATGCAGCAACAGAAACAACCATATATTCGATATTCTAGGAATCATTCATCATTTCAAAGAAATTTATCTTTACACTCAGTAGTACCTTAAGTAGAATCCCGACTCCGGATATATGGCCCTTCAGGTCTCCTACTTAGGACTCGGTTTCTGCCATGTACGGCTCCTACACTAAAAGGACGCCCCGAACAGATAAGTCATAAGCTTAGCTTCTTGTCTTTTAATTTTTCCTCTATCTTGATAATTACTCCAACAAGAACCTCGAAAGGCTGACTACGAATGGATAGAAGGTAGAAGGTCTTTCTTTGGCCTGTTCTTCAAGTTACTTTCTTGGACTGAACTGGAGTGGGGATGATAAGGATTATAAACCTTTCTCAAGCCTTCTTTTTCTGTATGCATGTCGTATTGGGTATACTAAGTACATTGTTTATCGCGGTTTAGTGTCCAAAAGCACAACGCAAGAGCACGGAAATAATAAACTAATCAAATATATATTACTTCTTCAGTTTGGAGGGGGGGGGGCATATACACGTAAATTATACATACTAGTACCAATCTCTTTGGTCATTTCCTTACTTTCCAGCCGGAACTAGTCTGGCTTCTAGTTTATATCTAGTTCCCTCTTCGTTTACTCCTAGAATAACTTTTTTTCTTCTCCCTTTCCCCTTGTCAATTATCGAGTCTTTCCTTTTTGAAATCAGATAAAGGGACCTTTGTGAACTTCACGATAAGCTCATTTTAGACTGGACTTAAGCTGAGGACGAAGAAAAAAGGACAGGAAGAAGACGACCCTTCGTAAGTTCCTCCGAATATAGCACTATTGTGTTTATCTACTAGACTTCCGTATAGTTTGATGAAGATCACCGGTGAAAATTACTGGTGTCTCTTTGGCGCTAACAAACTTTTCCTTTTTGTACTCTGTAGCGGCAGTTAGTTGGATACTGCTTCTTACTATACATGTGCACTACTCATCTAAGCTACGTATGCCTATCGACTTCAGCCTATCTAGTACATACTAAGCTAAACTGGTATAGTAGGTTTTTTTGTTATTCCTATGTCTCGATAGGACAGATCTAATTTCAAGGCCGAGAATACCTAATCATCGTCTTTTGCCAGTCTCAATTTATTGGGTTATATCCGAACAAGAGTGTCGTGTTTAGTTTCAGTAATCGTGTCCTTCTCATTATTGTTCCGGATATGGCAGTGTGAGGTGTATCTGTGTTGCTATGTATCTACTATCAGTTCGGCGAAATATCATTATCTGTACTGTATTAGCTTCATCAGTCTCTCCCTCCCATAATTTTTTTTACTGTGTCTCCATTTGCTTATGTATGCAATGTCAAGCCGCCGATCAGCCCTCGTTAAGCAAGCAACGCTTAACTATAACGTATGTGTTATGGAATACAGCAATCGTGGCCTGTCTAAGCCTCTTTGACTTTCAGGTCTTTTTTTGTAATTGTAATTGTATATATTTAGCGTCTTTTCAGTTATTTCTCTCTTGCACCACACAGTCTTATAGTATTGCATTGTAGACTGTACATGTTCTTACTCATTTTTTTTTCAAAGACTCACTTAGTGCCTAAGGCCCTTTCAACAGTTCCTAAACTTTCTGGGTCTCTCGGGAAACTCTTGAGTAGATATAAGCTAAAGTAGTGTTCAGCTTGTTAGTTCCGTTCTATCCCCTTGGTCGCTCTTATTATTGTGCCAATACAGTTCTTTAGCAAGGTTCAACCAGTCACAGAGCTACGAATTCGAACAGTTCACCAGCTTTACTCTCGTAATGTATTGCCGTCTCTTTTTACGTTGATCCCGGCAAACGACGACTAAGTAGGCTGTCTAGTTAGCCTCTGAAAACCCAGCAAAAAAAAAGGCTGAGTTAGCCTATCAACAAGTGTCCTTACTCCCATACGAGTTCCATTTTTCGGGTTTTTTTTTAAATATATCATATCTTTAACACTCCGCTTGCTATACATTACATAGTTCTTGTAGTCTTAGTTTTTCTCCTCTTTTTGTTTAGATACCCTCCCCTCTTTCAATGTCTCACATCTTTTGGATGTATTTGTATATGAGTATGGGTGAATCACGAGGACAAAACTTTGGGCTTGCCAAGATATCCCAGGACATTGATTAAATATAGCCGAAGGTTGTTGCAGAACTCTGACTGCTACAGTATTGCACACGTAGATACAATACAACTACTATACGAACCCACGGTTAGGAAGGAAGGATAATGTTCAATTATGTTTAGTAAGCATTCTTTTCTTCGTGAACGGCGATAAAAGCTTACCATGCAGCTCACGACAACGCCTTGGCTCAAAAATATCATCGCTGTGTTTTTATAACCCTTATGTACACTATAACCCTATCATCCGCTTACAATTCTTATAACACTCTGTTTTTGGATTCATGACGACTTAGCCCCTTTGTCCAATTATTGAATTAGTGGATGTTAATACTACATATATAGCACACTATACTCATGATGGCAATAAGCCAACAAGACGCCACACTCTGTATGCATGGAACGTACCTGCATAATCAATCTCTACACAGAATGCACGTTATAAGCTAGTAGGGCTATCTTTATAGTATTACTGCGAATTCTTTCAATTTGTGTGGGATGAACGAAGGAAGATACTTTGAGCAATAGCAGGAAAGCAAAAAAAAAATCTAGCTAGTGAATGGGTATTAATTCATCACTAATACTGATACTCCCAGAATGGACGTTAATATCCTATACTTTGGACCGGTTATTTGTAGAAGCACAATGACTTATCCATGTGTCCTCAAAAACCTACGTTCCCTCCTATCAAAGAACAGATGAAGTGCAATTGGGAATGCTTAAGGGCTATTTGCCTTGTCTGATAAATGTGGATATGCTAGGGCACAACAGCATTCCGACTAGATGACGCGTTTGCGACTAGTCAGGCTGTGGATTCCAAGACTGCATATTTGTTCAGGGCGTAGATCAAACGGGAATAGAAGAAGAAGAAAGTACTTAGACATTAGCACTGCACTAGAGAAATGCAGCAAGGGCATATGGCTGGAATGATATGAATGGTAGTTGTTATTATTCAGTGATAATTGGATGTCAAAACAGGACAGTAACTAGAAAGTTCGTGTCGTATATATATACAGTAGATGGTAGGCCACAGCTACTTCGTAGCCTCCCTGAAAATATGTACAAAAAGGGAAAGCTAGAGCGCTGGTTATACAGGCTTTGAAAAAATATGCTAAGTATTTCCAACGTGGGTTGTTCTTTGAATATAAGTGTAAAGTGAACTAAAAGTGTGAATAATGCGTGCGCTTATGCTTGGCAAAACAGAACAACAAAATATGATGAGCAAAAGTCAAATCGGAAAATGAAAGAAGATAGCGACGCAATGATTGATATCCAAATATCAACAGGAACAAAACAAAAAATAAGAATAAAATTCAGAGAACAAAACACTAGGGCTTGCTTGCGTGGTGTTGTGTTATGAAACGTGGATTATACTGTGTGCGTTGTACTGTTGGTAACCCCAAAGTGGAAACTAAGACGTAAAAAGACGATAAAAAAGAGCAAGACAGGAAGAGCCCCAAGTCTAGGCTTTGCGTAGCATCTGACAAGAATAAAAGGAAGAAAAAAAAAAAAAAAGGTCGTAAGTCGAGTTAGGGTCATCAAAAGTAGAGTAGAGGAGGGGTTTAGATGGCATCGACGGCGGAAGAACTGCTGTTTATGCTGATAGTAGAAATCCAGCGCTCGGGGACGCCATCTATGGAAACCTCGCAGACACGAGTTGGCTTCCGGGGCGGAAGCGCCCAACGAGCACGCCCAGGAACAGCCTCGTCTAGTTTTCCACTGCGGCGCATAGCCATCTCTAGAACAGCGATGCGGATGAAATCCGGATTCTCCCTCATCTCGCGCTGACGCATAGCGCCTGGCGGGTATGAAAAAGCAGTCTGGTTAGGTGACTGAGGCTGGTGGGACTGGTGAGATGAAGAATGAGAAACGGAGGAGGGGGCTGTGGAGCTAGCCCGAGAGCAGTTGCGAGACTTGTACACCTTGTAGGTTTGCATCTGGATAGAGGCAGTATACGAGCGGTGTGGTCCTGTCATGGTTGTCGGGCGGTGCTCAATGAGCACTGACGATGTCGGATTTAGATAGCGGCGAAGAGCGGCAGAGGGCTCCTCCTCAAGCATAGGAGGGCGACGCTCATCAGTGAATGGCACTCTGGGGTCGATGGTGAGAATCGACCGGGTAAGAAAGTCATCTGAGGGGATGGACGAGAAGTTGAGGCTAGAGACAGCTTTGGCGGCGTTCTTGATAGCCCGCAGAGAAGCAGTCAGGTTGGACTTAAAAGCCGATTTGACCATTGTAGGAAATGGGCTGCCGGAGGATTCTTTAGAACTCTGCGAGGAAGAATCGTCGCTGCGATCAAATACACGGAAATCTAGTTCGTCGACATTGATGGTTTTGGATAGAGGGTGTGTATCTGGTTCGCCACAGGGTAGAGACACAGGCTCAAGAGAAGGCCGAGTAGGGCGCTGCTTGTTCTTCCGGCTACGCGAACGAGGAATAGAAGCATCAGTGCTGGAGAAGCCACCCCATGAAGACCCGACAGAAGACGGGGTACCATAAGCATCAGAGTCGGCTAATGAGGGCATGGATTCCAGAGAGATGGTACGACCACCCAGACCAATATCACTGTCAGAAATGGAAATAGGCGAGTCTGAGCTGCAATCAAGCTCATCCGGAGGCAGCAGGAGCATATCCAAAGGGCTCTTAGCCAACCGGAAACTTAGCTCAGTCTCTGTAGCATGCTCCATGATGGAGTCGACGGTCAAAAGCATGGCAGTCTTATCCTGGACGCGGCGCTGGCTGCGCTGGCGACGAGGCTTGGGGATATCAGTCATGGCTAACAGGGCGATAACAGATGCAGGCACAGCATCTGGTGAATGGACATCTCGGGGTCTTGACAGACGTTGGCTGCGGGCAGAGCGAGTGGAAGATTGGCGCTTGGCGGGCTTATCGGTACGGGTGTTGTAAGTGTGAGACTTTGCGGGGATCTGCACGGGAGCAATGGATGATGATGAGCGAGAAGACGACTTCATCATGAGGATAGGCTGAGCCGGAGTGCGAGAAACGCTTACAGCCATGGTGTCACGAGAGTCTGAGACTTGGTGTTGGGAAGCGAGGAAAGTAGGAGGGGACAGAGAAGCAGTGTTAGGAGAGGGCTCCAGTTGATGACCTTGTTCATACTTGGATTTCCACCACTTGCTTAAGGGCGAGGAAGCAGAGGTGAAAGATGGGGAAGCAATGCTGGGAGAGGCTGAGGGCGGATGTCGTTGTGGCGAATATATAGACGACGAAAGTGATGATGAGTAGGTGTAAATCGACGACAGCGAGGGTTGAGCTGGAATGGCAGTAGAAAAGAGGGCTGCTCGAGACCTGGCAGTGGTAGATTGCGAGGGTCTTTCAGGCTGGCTAGTAGACGAAGATGATTTTTGTGAATACTGGGCTAAAGGACTTTGAAGGGATTGTTGTTGTTTTTGTTGGTGCGCTGTGTTAGTTTGGCGGTTGTAATGTACGAAAGAGCTGGGAGACATCATGGTAGTAAACGTAATGGAGGACCGGACATTGGCCACTCTATATAAGTCGATCAGACACAGACGCAGTCACAATCTTGACTGATAAGTGGAAGACAGGGCAGGGCCTGAAATTGGCAGCAGGGTAATGTGCCTGGCGGATGGGCAGTCTTACTGGTAGTGTCACTCAACGATTTACTAGAAGAAAGAAGCCTAGGGCGACGGCCAAATTGACCCAAGGGGGGGGGGGGGGNNCTATAACAATTTTTTTTTTTTTTTTACAGGTGTTCCTTTGTAGGTTTTTCCTTTCACTAGGGCGCACCGAAGGCGGAGAAGAAGCAGGCAGGGGTTGTGGGCGCAGTTTTAGGCGGTCGTCGATTGGGTTGGGCTGGGCTGGGCTAAGGTTGGGTTTGACTAACAACCGGGTTTTCGGAGTTGTATGTATGAGTGTAATCAGTTCCTATTCTGCAGTCCCAGATGTAGTGCTCAAGAAGCAGGAGATTGTGTGTAAGAAGCAGGCTGTTGGAAATCAAGCCGAGTAGACAACCCGCGAGCCACGGCAGCAGCAACTGTGGCAAGAACTATGGCAGCACAACGCGATATAGACAAGAAGCCAAGCAACAAGGCAAATAGCCAAAAGAAGAGACAAGCTCGGCTTGTGGCTATTTGAGGCGCCTTTCTTTTGTACGTAACCCAAACTACTGGAAGGGGCCTATGACGGTGTTGTCCGGGGTGGTCCCTGGCAAGGGTGGTAGGGTATTGCTTCGAGTACCCCAAAGCCAAGTAGCAATCGCTGTTGGTAGCTTTTCAATCAGCAATCAGTGTCCAAGGTCGATACAGCAGCAACAGCAACAGCAGTCCGAAGGGCGTGTGGCAAAGTACTATGGACTAGGGGGCGTGAAGTCAAAGATGGTAGTCGCCAAGGCAAGATAGCAGCAATACGATGGGTAGTGCTAGTGAGTGACGTTGTATGTGTCCAGATTCCGGCTTCGTGTCTAGTGACTACAATTGTCGAAGATCTGATTGGAGGTGCCGATGATTGGCTGAATTTATTCCAAGATATTCTAGTAATGGTACTGGCAATGCTAGTACTAGAAGCTAGGTTGAGATAAGCAATGCTAACGTAGCTAGTATCTGAAGCCGATGATTATTGATGAAGCGAAAAACGGAGCCGTAGATAGCGACAGTGAAGGCAGAAGTATATGTTGCTGGAAAGATCGTGAAAGCTATTGTTTTGCTTTTGTATAATATTATAAGTAGAGAAGCTAATTTGCTTGGTACAAGTTAGCAGCCGAGGATGCCGGTTGCGCGCCGTAATTGGCGATAGTGTCGTCACGGTTTAGCTGTTTGGGGGGGGGGGGGGGGGGGGGCGACCAACAAAAGCCTAGAGAGCTGCAATTAGCTTAGTGGATGGCGAACGGTAGAGAATTTAGTCAGGTGTGCACAAACCCTTATGATAATGAGAATAGCGTTTAAAACAACTCAAGGGTCTGCCAGAAGTTAGCAAAGAAGTCTGCGATCGTGACTTGAGGCGATTGTTTTGGGCGGCGTCAAGGTTGGATAGCTCATAAGCACTGCTGCGGTCAAAACTCAATGATTTCAAGTGAAGCGATAAGAGGCTCAGCAACAATTGCCGTAGGAGAAAATATAACGGCTGAAATCTGCAGAAGCAGAAGATTAAGATGATGTGGGCAAAAAACCTAACAAAACGTTGTAGAAGGGGAAGAAAGGAAACAAAAGAAACTTGGAAGGGTGTGTTGCCGAAATTGAATATAACAGAGTCAGTGATTGTATTACAGTCAAGAAACCCCAAACAGAGCAAGATACCCGGCAGACTGCTGATAAGAAGACCAAATTCAAGCAAGCATTCCTTTCTTTGTGATTCCGTTCTATTCTAGTCAGTTTGGCAGTTCATGTGCTTCAAGTCACGTAGAGATAGCAGGGCGAGAAGACTCAAGAGATAACGGCGAATCTTAGTGTATATGTGTAATCTGCCAAGTACACATGCATACTGAATAGGCATAATTGGTACTTCTTTGTTTTATACCGGCTAACACTGGCTACAATTAGTCCCCACGCTTAACATAAGCTAATAAATGGCTTGAATGGGCAGGCAGATAATAGCTTGAAATGACCATCTCTTTGGGGGGGGGGGGGGAGACTCTTTGGCTAGCTAAGGTCGATATAGAGGCTTATTGATCAAACACTCCCCCTTCCCTTCCCTTGATTGACTTCACCCCCCCTGGTTCGCATCTTGCTTCTCTACGCCTCGTTTTCAGCGGTAATCTAGCTAGAGCCATACAAACACGAGATTTCCACCCCCCCCCCCCCCCCCACAAACGTCCACTCGAACATATTGCTTCTTTTCATACACCAATTTTTTTTTTCTTTCTTCTTCTCTTTCTGCAGAGGACCGGGGAAAATTCAATACTCACCACGACATACTACTTTCTAATGTATGTGTGTGTCTAATCGACAAGGTTCCTAGGCTTGGCTCAACTAGGTCGACTTTGGTTGGCTGAGGAGCCTGTCGGTTAACTGATAAGGACCTTGCTTCCCATACTTGCAGTCTTTTACACAATCTGCGGCTCCTGCTTATGCAAGGCAAAGTAGCTGCACTAGATTGAATTATGACGATAGTTTGTTAGCCAATGGCAACAGATTCAACACCAATCGGTACAAGCAACCCACTCGTGGGTGCAAGGCGTAGATGGAGGCCGCTATAAGCTTTGTGTAAAGCGCTACATATAAACCAACATTAGCTGAATCTGGGTTTAAACAGCTTACAGCGTCACTGGCAGTGTCTCTTACTCATAATAATGCCCAACACAGTTAGATTAAAAACTCCGCGGAAAGTAACTAAAGCTGCGAGATAACAAATTGCCTTGTGAATTCCTTATGGCCACTTATTACCTCCCTCAATTGGAAAAGGAGGAGACGCTGAATGGCTGTAAATCGCCTGGACCGACCTTCAGTACTTCTCGGGAGAATTTATCTAGCACAGAAAGAAAAGAAAGATAACGATAGCAAGCTTGCTTGTCTAACTCCTAATTCCTTCCCATAAATCGTGATATTTACAACGGCACAGATCAATTTAGCGCCTCGTTGCGATCCCGATTCAGGCTGCGGTTGCACTGACCGGCTTGGTCTAGCCTGGATTCTATTGTCATTACCACAACTTCATCGTCATGCGACTCTATCGGGATCTTGACCTGGCTGGCCTTTCCCCCTCAAAGGAACTGCAGTATCAAGCAGTAGACAAAGAAACAACCGATATATCTGACGTATGGCCATCCACGTGCATATCTATTTTTCTACTGTATCCGTCACCAAAAGTGGTAGTTTGACTGACGGTTAGGATGGTGTGTTCACATGCGCCTGGAACAAGTTCATTGTCTGTCCATCTATAGAGGCCTGATATCATCAACTGTGACTCTGTTTTGCTTAGACCAACCCACCAAGCTTATGCTTCCTTAATTACCCATAGATCGCCGCCTAGAAAATAGCATTCTCAGATGATGTTGTACTGTGAACATGACACTGTAATGCCACCGGTCAGTCCGTTTCAGAAAGCAGATACCCCACGGCAGACAAACTTTAGAAGAAAACTTCACGCCAAAAAAAAAAGTCTAGACTCAGATATCCAGCCTGGCTCTGTGCCTCTCCCTCTTGCTGCTTCATCTATAATCCTTCTCTTCATAGCTATCAACAAAGTAGCATGGCAATCTTTCCATCACCTGTGACTCCTCCTCGTCCACCCCGCACATCAGCCCAAAGATTCCTAGTCACGATGAGATAGAACGAGGGTCACGAATGGTCATGCGAATGTGGAGGTGATAGAGCAAGCCTAGGATATTAGAGCAGTAGCTAGTCTGCGGTCTGTGGTCTGCGGTCTGCAATATCCTAGAATTCCAGAACGATAGAAGAAGGCCCTGTCATAAAAGGCCAGAGAGGAACAAGATGGAATGTGAAAGGAGGACCCGTTATGACGCAGTATCGATGATACTACTACTAATGGCTTCTCGTTATTTTCCTCCTGCCTTTTTTTTTTTAATAGAAGTAGCTCAAGTAAACTAGAAAGAATGAAAGATAAAGAGCAAGGAACTTGGAAGACAGGAAGAAAATAGGAAAAATGACGTTACAACGTGACCTTTCTCCCTCTCTGGTGCTTGATTGAATAAGAATGATAGGGAAGCCTTAAGAAGGGATAGCGCGGACAAGGGCCCTCCCTAGGTGACTTAATTATAATACACATTAATTATGTATTTATTTATGAGCAACGTGGGGAAAGCGAACAACCCAGAAATAGCAAATATAATCGTATCTAGAGGAAGGAAACGTGACTCTTAGTCCGGCCGACCGGCAACTTACGAACAAATACAGATGAAGGCCCAGCTTGTGCTCAACATTTTGTACTCTTTAGAGCTGATAGCAGCGATAAAATGTCCGGACCTAGCGACCAAAACTGTCTCTACTTGTTGTTACCAACGATTAATCATAGTAAGCTGATGCTGATAGCAACAAGAGCAAATGAGGTTGGGCTTAGTCACATTCATTCGTGTCATGCGAAATAGGAGAGGAAGATGCAGCCAGCAACGATCTACCTTTAGATTCCAAAAAAAGTCTTTTTTTTTTATCGGATATCTTTTTTTTTTCCTTTATTTTCTTCTTCGTCTCGGACGAGAAGATGATGTGGGAGGAATTTCTTCCAGATCTAGTAATAAAAAAATACCCAAAACGGCTTAGCGTACTTCTAGTATCTCTGATAAGATAAATTTACTCGGTACCTACCCCAATTACGCGCGATTTGCAAGTGGATAAGTAGTACTCGTGATGTTTAATCTCTCTGACTCTCTAGGCACCGGCTAAAGAATGGATGGTTTCATTATCATGGCACAAAGTAGTACTTATAGCAGTAGTAGTAGTACTAATAGTACTCATAAATTTAAAAACGCAGCCTCAAAAGTGGATACACTTGCTTATATGCCATGCCGTAGCTCAGGCAAGCGCCGATTCGCCCATGATATCCATAATTTTCATATTGTGTGTGTATGTATTTTACGTCTACCTACTTTTTCCGTAATTATGTATGAGATGGTTTAGACATTAAAGGCTATGCTCTGTTGCTGTTGGTATAATGTATAATTGTGATTCGTTATTATGAAGGGATGGCCGGAAATCAAGGCTCAAAAAAGTACTAAAAGGTACAAAAAGGTGGCTGCTTGAAAATGAGCTTGAGTATATTAATTACCATATGATAATAACCTTGTATTTATACTAGTTGTCCAACATGTCTGTATATCGCTCACAATGCGAGCCTACTAATTGGCAAGTTTCTAAACGAGGCAGCAGAAGAAAAAAAAAAAGGACAAGCCTTGAGAAAAGACCTCAAACTTCCTTCTATTTAGTTTGTAGTATTCGTTATCTAGGCTTTTAACTCCGTAGGTACATAGTCTTTATGGTGAAAGCTGTTTTATCTCTTTCTCGTCAACTCCTACTGTTACTTTGTTCAATTCACGACCTGCTTCTTCTGAACCACGTCCTGATCAAAGCTTTTCAGACATTGGTTCTTGAAGTCATGTAGAACGGCGCTTGGGGCAGATACTAGTAGTATTGCTAATGGTAGTAGTAGTAGCAGTAGAGAGAACCGCAATAAAAAGTAAAAATAGCAAAGAAGACTAAGGGTAAGCAAAAAGGTTTTTTTTTTTTTCCAAAACATTATTCTTATTAAGTTTCTATAATTATGAGAATACTGGTAAGCAAAAGTTCTTAGAGCCTACGATGGATACGGATAGGTTTGTTATCTTCTTCATTCTCATAGCGCCTGAGGATCGACTTGTTGATTATACATGCAACAGAAAGGCTTAGCATAGTTTTACATTGAGGGGTTATTAACTTTTTNTTTTTTTTTTTTTTTTTCTTTTAGGATGATCTCGAGAGAGAGTCTTTGTCTCTGGTCTGTGCTTTCTTATTTACTGTACTATATTCCTTATCGTGCTTTTCACTATGCTTTTTTCTATAGCGTGGCTTTATCCAAATACTGATTTTGGAGTTATAGTCATTGGAGGGGGAGGGGGGAAGGCTTTCCAAGCTACCCGCTGAATATACACAACTGGCAAGTTTTTTTTTTTTTTTTTTATTACATCAATTTTTTGGAGTTTCTATAACTATGAAGATACTCAACTAGCAAGTTGCCAATAGGTAATACGAAAATCACAAAGAAAATAGCGCCTGCAGCGGTGAGACGATCCAGCAAATTCAACAACCATACAGTATTATTGCATCCAACGCCTTCATTAAGGAGTTCGACAACAATAGCCAGCAATCAATCCCCGATTCCGGATTGCTACTCAAAAACCTCTAAGTGTTTGTCTGACAACGACATCCATCCATCCATTCCAGAAGATCGCAGAAAAAAAAAAAGACTTGCCCTGCCGAGCTAAGACTGGCATATATTTATTGCCCGTACTATGTAGAAGCTGCAGCTGTCTGTTAGTATAAGGTTCATGCCACCACCACCACCACCACCTTGCAATGAGTACACGACACAGTGTATCGAGGCTGAAATTGGGGCTTTAGTAAGCGACCCTGAAGCCGAAGCGAGGCTTCTCATTCTCTTCTTTATCTATCTTTCTCGAGAAACCCAAATCGAACGAAGCGCGCGCAACTACTAATACTTGATACTTGCATATCACCCAACAGCTGCATCTTACACCTATCAGTTTCTCGCTTGTGGGGTTAAAAAAGTAACGAGTTTGGTGAAAATTTTTCACTTCCTTTTGTTTCAAATATCATGTGGACAGACAGAATTGAAGCGTAGTTTATTATCACGACAGCTGGCAGGTGATGATACATGTATGAGATGTGGCTCTAACTTGGTACATAGTAGGCCTTGCGCCTTAAGAACAAGTACAATGCAAAGTTGCTTATCTCTCAATGCTACATTCTATGACGACGGGTTTATGGTTCTTGACTTTTCTGCATAAATATTGACTTTGTGGGTTTTCTTGCGGGATCCTGCTCAAGTAAGATGCGCAAATACAGCTGGGCACCATTTAGGGCACCATTTACAGAAACTGCTTCTAATCTACATCAACATCAACGAGCCCCTTCCTTTTACCTTCCTAAACCAAACCTCATCACGATGTGACTCCAAGAATACCGACAATTTTTCCACCAAGACAATCTTAAGCAATCTGTCGTTCTTCTCAAAACAGACTATCAAGAGAATCCAACCAAACAAAAGAAAAAAAAAAAAAAAAAGCTCAGACGTCTTCCATCTTAATATCGAAAAACAGCATGAGCAGAAGTCATAGCTGTCAGAATATAGAACTTCCATGCTTGCATATCGGTTCTTCTGCCCGACAAATCAAGGACTAGCCGGGTTATCAAAGCTTCTTCCATGGAATCTTGCCAACTACTAATTAATATCTTTAACTTTACTTACTACCGTCTTCTCTGCAACATATCCCTCTTTAGTTTCTTCCATGGACATGCGCCTCCCGAAGCCGGCCGGAACATCACCTCATGCCCACATACTACTATGTACTACTACTACCCTGTTTACTCCACCCATTGCGACGCCATCGTCATTTGAGTAAGAACAATGAACAAACCAGCAAGAAAGAAAGCCAGAAAGATCTGAGGCCATCTCATCTTTATCTTGACTGTCTTCCTTCCGAGCCTTCCCGCGCTCTGATCGCAATTGGTTGTTATCATCATCTTCTCTTTTTCTCACAAGAATGACTAAAAAGAAATTGCGTATTTATCGGAATCATCAGAGCGTACATATAGACGAGAACTCGCTTAGATGATACCGCAAGTACTATTCTGCACACATTCAGGATTATTTCTTACACTCAGACACCGATGTTTAATATGTCCCAAGGGTTAACGCCATTGCTTTTCCTTCCCTTGCCTCTCTTTTCATTAAAGCGTTGCCTTGAAAGAGCTATCTTCGGTATTTCTATCTTGACGTTCTCCCAGGCAAAGGCAAGAAGAGGGGAAAACAGACCTAGAAGAGACAATCTGAACGAGAACGTGTTTTCAAGAACCAGAGTAGTGGTAGTAGTTGTAACAGACACTGCCATACTCACTGACTATTGATAGTAGTACCTTGTAAAAACAGTTCTTGTTTGTCGGACTCAGCTCGGGTAAAGATACGCCACTTTCTTCCACCCCGCACTTATTTACCATCTCCTCCACTACTGGTACTAATACTATTAACGGTAATCCATTGGGAATCAATCTCTATGTTTGTTCATCCATCCACCAAAAAAACTTACTTCTATCACTAATAGTAGTAGCAGAATGTAGTAGCTATCTCGTTAAGCTCAGCATCCATTACAAGACAGCTAGCAAACTACTTTTCTCCATGTGACGCTATCTTCTATCAAGTCTTGTAATAATAAAAAATAGAATATCGTTGTCGTATTCTTCTCCAAATATTTCAAAAAATGAGGACGACAGCAACAATAGCTACATCAAAGAATAGAAGTAGATAGGAAACGGCCCGTCAGAACTTGATCGGCCACACCGTTAAAATCGGCCGAGTCCTTGTCTGTCTGTACTTGTTTCCTCCTCCAATGTATAAACCTATACTAATGTAGTTTATTGTCTCCCCTCTATCCCCCCCTTTCCTTCCTGTTTCTTCTTATGGGCAGAATCTTCAAAAGTTCTCGTTATCAGCCATAGACTATATGTTGTAGCTTTGACAACATGTAGTAACTATAACCTATGAACCTAAAAAGACTACTTTCTTTTTGATCGTCCGCCTTATCTCTTCTCAGATGATGTTATCTTATGCCCTGTGCGTCTTTGCATATGTTGGCTGCCTAAAGTTCTAGCCTTAGTCTGAGCGTGTTCGTTTTCTATTCTAGCTCACATGCGCCTTTTTATATATATTACTTTTCTGCATATGGCTTCGATACGTGCGTATCGAACCAAAAAGGAATAGAGCAAATGATGGAGACATATGTGGTTTACGGACGGTTCCCAAATGTCAGTTCCGTCCGCGAACTAACTATAAAAAAAAACTTTGTTAGACATTGTACGCCTTCATCTTTATTTTTTTTTATAATCATTAGTTCTGTGGAAAGAGTCACTGGCATCTTTGTATCCATACACGATCTGAAGGACTAACATGTTGATAACCTGTCATCAACGGGCCTAACCCTCTAAATCCTGCTTCTTATTACACGAGTGCAAAGATATGATGCCAAAGAAGGCTGATGTATTATTAATATGACGAAAGAATGTAGATGTATAACCAACATAAAGCTTATAAAAAGACAATAATGTAAAAAAAAAAACCAGACGCAATAAAACATATAGGCTATACAAAAGAAAGTCCCTACAGGTAAAAACATATTTGCAGATATAAAGGAAAAAAAAAGAAATGTCGAGAAAAAATGAGTGCAAGTTCCGCCAACACCTAGTGCTATGCTAATATTAAGTAAGAGGAGTGAATAGATTGGTAATCGGACAATAGGAAAAAAAGAAAGTCCAATGTCAAGTGCATAGTGAAATATTATTCTCCATGTACGGATAACCCAAAGAAGATATAAAGAAAGCAATAGGTAATGATAGAAAAGTGAGAGAGTGTAGGTAGCTGAAGTATACCCGCGTTTTTTTTTGCGGGGATATTCATGCATTACCGGTCTGGAGTCTGAGTAACAGAGCCATGACTAGACTGCCGACCATCGTCATCATCTTCTTCAACTAGGTACAGCTCTTCATGGCCGTTATCCTGTGCCGTGATACGTCCACGGAAGGGCCCTCCGTCTTGTGGGCCTACCGTAGCAGCCGACGAGCTGCTTTCCTGTCTCTCCATGTCCTCAGCCGAATGATCCACATATTCCTCCTCTATCGAGTCCGACTCAGCATTGCTACCTGAGTCCGTGTGTGGAGCATCTTTGTTGCCACCGCTACCGGCTCCTAGCTTTGCAAACGCTGAGAATGCAGAGAATTTCTCACGTAGCTTCTTGCGCTTTCCATCAGCATTACCGCCGGCAGTAGCAGCTGTGATGGTAGTCATGCTAGTGCTACCAAAGGGATTAAAAGAATCGCCCGAGTGGAATGGTGCGTTCAGATTGGTTGAATCGGAGGCTGTAGTGAGAGTATCGAGGCAACTAGCACTAGTCATAGGACGGTGCGGCGTGCGGGAGCTAACTCCGCCAGTGGAGCCCGACATTGGAAGCACAGAGCCAAATAACGAGCGCCCGCTGCGTGAAGATGAAGGGCGCATCTCATGAGCCGAGTGAAGATTGCGAGAAATAATCGATGAGTCATGAGAAGGACCAAACGGAACGGTCTTCTGACCAAGTGCGGCATGTAGAACAGTCGAGGAGTGTGGAGGCAGACCAGGTTTTAATGAAGGGCCAAAGCCAGACTGGGCAGTGGTTGGATTATTCGGCCCTGGAGTGCGCCCTGAGTGGACTGATGAGCGGCTTGCGGAACGAGGCCGAATGTTGCGGTTAGAGCTGCGGATACTACGCGGAGGAGAGCGAGAAAAGTCGACAGCAGCAGCCGCTGCTGCTGTACCAAAAACACCCGTAGTATCATCGCTAGTGTTAGAGAAACTTTCGGCGTACTGTGAGCCATTGCCGTGGCGTATACTAGAGGAGCTAGAAGACAGGTTCTGGTTAGGCGGATTTAAGCTATTGCTGGCGGCAGCAGCAGCTTGTGATAAGATTACTGAAGATGAAGCGTTGACAATGCCCTTACTTTGGGCTGTTAGAGCATTGGGACGGTGGCGCAGCTTGTTACCGATAATAGCGCCAGTGTGTGAAATTAGTGCGCGGATAACAGATTTCTTGAGCGCCTCAACTAGATCGAGATTCGACCACATTTTGTTGTGCCACTCGATCTGCGGCATGCGGAAGACAAGATCGTGCACATCCTCGAGGTTGCGCGAGTCCTTGCCCTTGTAGCTTAGACAGAGGAGAACTGAGGGCACGTTGATATGGGCAAAGGCCATGAACTTGTTCGCGCGAGCCATCATCTTAGTTACGTCATCGGAGTACGATCCCCGACGGCGGCGACGGCGACGTGACGGATTCGAATCAGGCTCAGGACGTCTCGAAGAATCGCGGCGCCGCAGGTTGAAGCGACCTTTACCACCAGCATCACCGCCAGCGCCAGATGCAGTACTAGCGACGTCAGTGACATTGGGGTTGGTGGTAGTGATGGCCGACGGTCTCATGGTTGCCGTGCGAATCAGGACGCCTGGACGAGGCAGCGAAGGCCCAAGAAGCGAAGGGGCGGTGCTGCGCAAAGACTCGTTGGACGATTTCTTTGTGGGAACACGAAGTGTGTGAGAACGTCGCAAGCCACCAGTGCGGCTGCTGGGTGCAAGACGGCCAACCACAGCGTTGGTTTTGGTAGAGCTGCTTCCGGCGCCAGTGCGAATACTGACCGACTTCTGGCCCCGACGGTGGCCGACGGGTGGGCCAGCACGGGGCGGGCCCCGATGATTGTGTGGGCGATCATGCGGGTGGCGGGCGACCTGGGCTGCTGATGTAAGAGTTGGTCGCAAACGCAGCTCAAGACCAGCTGTTGCACTGGAAGAGACCGGATCGCCGGGTCGCGGGGCAATGAATGATGTCGTACGTCCCATATCTTCAACCTCGGTATCGTTGTCGGTGTCCGTATCATCACCATTGCCGTCGTCGTCGTCATCGTCTTCGTCGTCGTCGTCGTTATCTTGGTCGTTGTCGTAGTCGTCATCACTTGCAGCACTACTACCATCGGCGCGCCGCTTGATGATGAACGGTGATGCGTCCTTGGGCGTTTCGTCGTCATGCATTCCAGGAAAGATATACTCAAGAAGCTTCTTACCAACATCACGTTCCAGCTGAATACGCATAGGAAACAGGTTGACCTCGAAGTCTTCCATAACAGTGATGCCGGCAATAGCCTCCAGCATATACCAGTACACCTGCATCATCTTCTGGCCTTGGAACAGCGGCGCGTGCTTAGCATCATAGTAGGGACTGATGATCTCAGGATACAGAGCGTTAGGCAGCAGATTGAGGCCGAGGATTTTGCCAACCTGGATCAGATTGATGTGCGAGCCGTTCGAGTTATCGGTACGATGATATTCAACATCGCGCAGCTGTAGCTCGACAAGAGGCTCATTTGTATCGCGTACCAGATGCCATACAATGTCGCGGGCAGCAATGCTCCAGCGCAGTAGAGGCGTCGGCGTGCTGTGGCGGCTTCCGGAGGCAGAGGCAGCTGAACCTTCCGTGCTACCAGAACGGTTACGATTAGAGCCGGCGGCATCATGCTTACGCTGAGATGACGTAATGGCCTTCATCATGAAGAATAGCTCCTCCTCACACGCGGCCAAATCCTTGCTGAGCGTGATTCGGTCCTTGCGTACCGACCTGGCTGTTGAGCCACCACGTAGACCACCAACACCAACGCCATAGATACCGCGCGGATATGTAATGAAGTGCTGTCGGATAGCCTCCAATTGTCTGATACGATGCTGCATCTTGCTAACCGTTTCGGGGATGCCCGACAGATCTGAAAAGTCCGACGCCAACATAATTTTTTCCAGGCGCTCAGAACGGGTCTTCTCAGCTGGCTCGTGATACATCAACAGATCTAGCACAATGACATACATGGCATAGTACTGCGACGAGTTGCAAAGAGCCCGTGCTTGCGGAAAGTCGACCCACAGATAATCCATGCGGCTGTCCGTCGGCTCTTTAGACACCGGAGCTCCATCGCTGGGAGAGTCGCTATCGTCGCCATCGCCACCATTGACATCATCATTGTACTTGAGACGCAGTGTGTTGAACTTGTCGTAGCGAAGCATTCCAGAGGTCTTTTGCACTACGCGCTTGAATCCGAACGGATCCGTCTCAAAGTCGAACATGACTTCCATAGGAACCCATGGCGGCCACATGGATCCCAGTGGCGCACCGTACGAGCTGCCACCATAAGCACCCATGGCCACTAGCTGGGAGCTTTGGAACCACTTGCGATGGGTCACGAAGAACTGCGTACTGTCCATGTTCACCAAGAAACGTCGCTGCACCAGACCACTGACATTATCTGACAACCGCGTCTGGTCCATGACCTCCACCACCTTTAGCTCCATACCCTTGGAAGTCACCAACACCACGTTCTTCTGGTTCTGATCACTTTGTAGTTGAATCTGTGGTGCGATCAGGCGCACGTGATAACTCATCTTAGGCGTGAAACCAGCTGAGATACCGGCCGTCAGATCAGGAGAGCACGAGGCATGTCCGTCCTCATCACTGCCAGTGCCTGCGAAGAAAATACTGTTAGTGCTAGAGTCACGGCGGGCTCCCAGGGTGTTGAGCAAGCCGCTCGTGAAAGAGTTGCCAGTAGAGTTGGAGCTAGCATTGTTATTATTGCTACTGCTTGCTTCCAAAATGTCACGCGTGCTTCCGATGCTGGCCTTGGCGGCGCTATGTCCGTAGGTACCGCTTGTTATATTTGCAGTGAGGCAAGCGTCCTTGCTATCAACTGGGGATTCGCCCAAAAACCGACGTCCATCCTCCATGAGTTTCCGCAGAGCTTCGTCGGCCTCAGAGGATTCTAGCGTCCCAGAGGACAATGAAGACTGGTCTGTATCCTTGCCGCTACCGGTGTGGTGCGAACCTAGCTTGCCGGCCACATAAGACGGCGCTGTAGTTGCCCTCTTTGGTGCATGCATCTTGGCACGTTCCTGCTCTTCAACAATGTCCAGAATGAATTTGACAGCAGGACGGGAAAGGTAATAGACAAGACCACGGCGCAGACTGACCTGGTCAAAGTATCGCAAAACGATGTTGCGCAGCTCATTGTTCCACTTGAAGTGCAGATTATGGATGACGAAACGGTTGTTGTAGTCACTCTCAAACTCGGCGCCTGTAGGCAGCTTGATTGATGCGTTGTGGGGCATATCGTTTCCTTCACTACCAGGTGAGCCGCTGCCTCCGTTGGATCTGTTAGCATCGTCATCAGTGGGTGTCACTCCACAGCTCTTGTGGCTATCGAATGACGCCGCGGAGACTGAAGCTGCGCGCGTTGCAAACCCGTGCAGCATGTGCATTAGGAAAGCCTTCTTGTGCATCAGAATCTCGCTCTGCCGTTTCAGCATCTCTAGTTGCGCTGTTGATTCAGCGTCGTAGTCACGCTGGACAGCACGCACCTCAGCGTCATCCATTGACAGAGCATGGCTATCCATCTGGCCTTGCAGCTGGCCGAGGCGATCATGCACCAAGCGCTGTTGAACACGCCGTGGATCATCGTCATAGCTCATGATGCAGAAATGCGTTGGCTCATTGCCAAACGGACTAGTGCGTTCCGGATCCCCGGCAATCACACCACCAATATCTGTTTGTCGGAAGTACGTGAGTCTAGGTGAGAAAGCCAGTGGTAAAATCTTGGTATCTAGCGTACGCTCTGACGGTAGGATCCAATCTAGTTCAACAAAGTCGTCAACGTCAATCCACGACATGTCGTTGTCTGGAATCGTGAATCGAGAATTGTCAGGACCGTCGTTGTTACTATCATCTTCCTTATCCGATGGATCCTGTTTCAAGCTACTGAGGCTGATATCATCGTTGCCAGTACCCGATTCAGGCGTATCAGACCCTCGCATAGTGGCCGACACAGCACGGATGTCGGTTGACACCAAATCCAACTGTGCTGCATGGATTTTAATGCCACTAGTGCGTGACTGAGTTTTGCGTCCAGCGTCTTGTGTGTTGAACTCCTCGCGACGCTGGTGAAGATCAAGCATAAAGCTGTCGAAGCGCACTTTGATACCAGTAGCCATAGAGCCATCTTCCAGTTCTGCGTCAGGGTCCTTGTGTTTGTAAATGTGAGTCAAGAAGAGCGGCGCGAGCAGCAAATTGTACTTTAGTGTAGCCAAATGACGCCCAAATTTTTTGCTGCCCTTGTCGCGTCCGGGCCATAAATCACCCTGTCGGATTGGTAACGACATCGGTCCACCGAATAAGGAAAGCCATTGGTAAAAGTGCGTGAAAAAGCGCGGCGTCATGTGGACAGTGTTGTAGCTGCGCGATGGTTGCGGATCAGTTGCCATCCAATCACGATCCACAGGCGCGCGTACAGCAATCGATAGGTGGATATGTGATGAGCGGAAGCCTCGGAACGCATCGTAAGGCAGCCCAGTAATTGCGTCGGGCAAAGCTTTGCTAGGTTCACGCAGAATAACATTGTAGTGTGGAGAGAATTCAAAGCTACGCTGGCCGTCAACAATGGCTTGCTCAAATACAAGGCCGATCATCCATTGTACCTTGCCTCCTAGCTTCATCGCTACCTTTTGGAAGGCCTGACTAGCCATCGGCCCATCGTCAGTTGCCAATAGTAGCGTGCCACTATCATCTTCGCCACGCCGCATCATCATCTCGCGTTCCATATGGGCATAATCTGGAATAGCCAGAACGTATTCGCCGCTGTTGACGGTCATGAATCGCTTTGGGTCATCTTCGGCATTGAGATTTAGTCGTACATCGTGACGCCAGCACATCAGGAAGCCTGCGCCAGTGCCTGTAAGGCAATACGGATCACGTGTGCCCTTGAGTGCGAGGTGAACATCGCCATCACTACGCCAGGCGATATGGATACGTGAATGGAAGCTGAGACGGATTTTATCCCAGAATCCCACACGTTCGGAGGGATCCAGCTGAGGCTTAGTGAAGGTTTCGATGACAGTCATCATGTCCTGGATTGCTGGCTGGTAGCAGGGACCCCATGTGATGCGAGTCGGAAGGGCTGTGTTTACATCAATTTTCATATTGGAGTACGTCTTGATAGCACCCACTGTGCGTCTAATTTCCAGGTCGTACCTCGATGTCTTGATACCATCAAATATCGATGTATCTGGTTTGATGACGTCAACACGCACGGACCGAAGAGACTCCGGGCCACGGTACTCCTCGGCAATGACAAAGTCGGTTGAAAGAGAGAAGGCACTTTTTTTAGTTGATTGCCCAGGTTTTAGTGGCGGTACGTGAATGAAAGGTAGAGGGTAGTCGCGAAGGTTAATTCTGGCCTCGCTAGTGTCAATTGTGATATTGAGAGGCACTAGCAGCGTATATTCCATGTCCTTAGGCACGCCCTTGCCAACCTTATGCATGAAGTCCGGAAGGTCTTTCATTGCAAATGACGGCTTGTCGATATTGATTTGAAGATCTGTGAACAGCACCGATGTCAATGCTGCCCGGTCTGGAACCTCAAGAATTGTCTCAGCATCTTCGACGTCCTCAGGCATATTGTCGGGCCCCCAGAAGGCGCTGCGGAACTCCCGAGTCTGTGCCTCGGAGAATGCACAGGCGCGGTCGATACGTCTCTTCCAGCTTGTAGCGTGCAATGCATTGAGCTTGGCTCGGGCTTCTTCGATTTTGAGACGCGCACTAGCACTGCTAGTAAGCCCTAGTATGTTGTGTTCAGGGTCATAACTAGGACCGTAATTGAAGCTGACTCCGCGGTGATGATGATGCGAATCAGAACGTGCGCGGGCCTCGATATCAATATTCTTTTCTGATGCTTGACCGCGCTTGTGACGGTGGCGTCCGTTTTTGCGTGACTCTTCTTCCTGTACCATCTTGACCTTGAGCTCGAACGCCTCTTCACGCGTCATCCTTTGTTCTTGTTCAACACGCCCAGCACGGTAAATCATGCCAAGCTTCCACTCAAAAGCGCCATCTTCGATCTCAAACAGGAATGACCGTGTCTTAATAGATATCCGTGGAGGAACTTTGGGGCCTTCTGGTCCTTTATCAAATGGAAATTCGGCACTGCCGGTTCTGAACCTATAGTGAAGCTGCTGCACGCTCTTCATAGAATTGACCACGTTCTCTGTGATCTTGCTAAGCAAAACTTCATATGGCACAGCGACTCGGATAGCCTCCGCATATAGCTCAACAGCCTTGTCATCTTGGATGCCACTAGCCAGCTTCTTGCGTGTCTGGCGGTAGTCAAGTCGAGCAGACTTAATGCTAACAACTCGAGACCAAACCGAATCAATACGTGGCGAGTCAACATACAGCCGGATGAGTCGTGACGTCAAGTATGGCGCCGACCAACGGTGACGCCCACATTCAACACCGTACACCTGCAACAGCATAGACGGGTCGTCCGGCATAGTTGCCTTGATTTGAATAAGTGACACCATCATGTCGGCGGTGAAAAGTTCCGGTGCATTGGGGTTATAGAATTGGCCACGACTGATAGAAGCACCGGGGGGTGATTGCGGGGGGGACAGATAATCAGTATCGGGGCTCATTGGTACCGGTAGCTCTACCGAAGCCTCGTCTTCACCTTCATTAGTTAGCACAGGAGTGAAGGCCTTTTTGAGGACCGAGATTGCAATGCATAGAGCGTAGTGCCGATACAAAGACCAATTAATCAGTATGGCTCTCATATTTGCCTGTAGATGAAACACTGGACCTTGAGAGTCGCTCATAGAGCTGAGGGCAATCTCTGCTCGAGGACAGTTGATAAACGGCTCTATCTCTGTGCGATCTGTAGACTCAATGATAAAGGCCTCAAGTCCTTTGATGTGGAAGGACAATCTCCTTCCGTCGCCAGGGACTAGGCCTGGCTTCTTTCGCAATGTTGGCGAGAGTGGAGCTTTCAAAATATCGGTATCTGGAGTCATAGACCGGCTCCGCGTCCGACGTCTTGAGTTACGCCGCTGCAAAGAGTCAAGGCGCTGTGCTCGATACTCAGTTGTCAATGAGTCAAGCTGAATACTGACTCCTCGGGTCTCGTCTGATACAAGAGAATCCGTGCCAGCAACTTCCATGCTGATGTCTGTCATCTGGATCTGGAAATGTAGAAGCCATGAGGGCAAGGCCCGTAGCAGATTTTCTTTGGAGGAAGAGCGTCGCCTCTTCTTCTTTTCGCCCTGTACATCGTGACGCAGTTGAAGAACTATTTGGCGCAGACCTTCAATGATCTCAGGTCGCACCATTTTGATAGTCGATGTTTGAATGTTCCCAGTTGCTACTACATAGACATCTGGGGCAGCACTTAGCTGCAGCTTCAGATCAAAGCTCTCCGTTTGTGTCAAATCCAGACGTTCCCCATTGATAGTTTGGTAATAGAGCTTATGAGTTTGTAGTCGCATAGTTGATGCTAACGAGTAGTGCAACTCCTGAACTGCAGAGTGGAAGGATTCAATCTCTAAAGACACAGATGAGATGGAAGATATGATAAGGTCAGACTCGTCAGAGTCACCTGTCTTGTTCAAAGGGGTAAGAGAGATGCGCATGACAGGCTCATGCATGGAGAACTTGATGTTCGCTTTGGGCAAAAGCCGTGAAATTAAGAGGTGATGTTTGTGAGAAACGTCAGATACGGACACCTTCACACTGTGCCGCTTAGGCTTAGGCTTCAAGAGTCTTATCAAAAGAGGAATATGATGTGGACTCAAGTCTACCGATGGGGATGTAATGACCGAGTTAGCGAACAAAATGTTAGTATTTCGCTCCTCAGGCGACCCTTGCTTCACTAACTCCACAGTCTTTGACGGCAGTGTAGTCTTCATGGTAGTAGTAGCCATAGGAATATAAACCAGCCGCTCATGTTTGCCATTTCCATCGTGCAATCCCACAGATATAGAAAGCGCAGCTCCAAGGGCCTCATGAGCAATATCATTGCTAGCAAAATACATGCGGTGGGCCGGTGACTTGGGATCCAAGCGGTGCAAGTCAATGCCGACCTCCTTTGTAGAGACTGTCAATATCAGTGGTGATGTGCCAGGCTTGTCAGCTTCAGCCTTCTTAGACAGAGCTACATAGCTTACAGCAAACTGTACCTCTTTGATACCACGCAGTATGGAAGTGACAAACTCTTTGGAATCTGCAATTGTTTGCATGAGATCCTTGTCGACAGAAGAGTTGAAAGTAGGTACACGATTTGGCAGTTTGGGGAAGAAACCATCTTGAAATGCCTCGTCGAGGCTGGGCGCAAGCGTGGCGGGCTTAGTACTCTCTTCTGTTGCTACAGGCGAAGTAGCTATAGGAGCGGAATCTCCCCGAACCTTTTTGAAGCTGGCCATGGAAAGGGAGATATCATCCCATGGAATATGAACACGTCCCAACTTGAGCGCAACAGAGGCATCACGCAGGCCGTCGAGGGTATCAGACAGAAATCCATGAATGTTTAAAGTCGCGTTATCAACAATGTCAATAGATTCTTTGCCTTCTGCGGTAAAAAGAACGCTGCGCAATGTCATGATCCACTCCGCTTGTTTCTGCTTGATAGCTTGGTCGGTGCGCGTGTTAAAAAAACGAGTACGGTCAACCAACTTGCTACGTGTATCGACTGCAACGCTAAAGCTGCCAAATTGTATGTTTCCGACACCTATGAGAACAACGCTGGAATTTGTAGCAACTACATCTACCATGCGCAGCCATTTGACATTGCCATGAAGCTTTTTGATTCTGTCTTTCAGTTTCATAAGCTTTGCCCATGTCTCGCTGCGATCCAACAACTTTGCACTCTTTGCGCTAGCGGCAGCTGCTACTGTTACTGCCGTCGCGGTGGCAGAGGCGATATTGCTAGAGGAAAACGGATCTATCGGTTCGGTTGGTGATATATTGTTGCCGTTGCGGGTAATTGTTGGCATATTGGGTCCGCCGGAAGTCTCGTCTAGGCCGTCCTTCTTAGGTAGCAATGGATCAGATGATGAGTCGGAAATATGTTCACCGTCGCTACCAGAGTCATCGCCGTCTTCAAGCTTTGAGTTGCTCTCCAATTGGGTGCAGTTGATTGTTACTGCCAACTCATCAATCACAAAGCTCAGCCAAGTAGGTTGAGCAAAGGTCGGACGGTGTAAGTGGATGCCAAGCCCACGGATATCGATTCGGATGCCATCGCGAGGCGTATATGAGATGCGGCGCAAGGAGAGATATCCTAGGCGCTGGATAGAAACGCCAGTGAGGACGCGGACAATGGCGAAAAAGACGAATGTGCTAAGATAGAATAGCACGGCTATGCCAAACAAGAACGAGGGGTTGAAAAGCGCCATTATGTAGGCGGGACGGGCTACGTTCGAGTACTTCTAGATGCGCTGTTGCCAGCATTAAGTTAGTTTCTTAGTGTATTCTAGCGATCTCATTGACTAGACTATAGTTCTCTTTAAGTGTGTCCATGTGGATTATAAGCGGTTGTCGACAACGACTCAGCTCCAGCTTCAGCATCAGCTTCAAAAGCAATACTGTTAGAATTGTGAAATAGCAGCTTACCTTGACTCTGCGCTTAAGATACAATCAAAATAGCAGCGCTCAGCCCCATGACGCCTAAGAAGAAAAGCAAAAGGTCGAAGGAGAAGATAAATGGCTATAGAGGAAAGAAAAAGCCAGCAGTCAATCAAGGTGATGCGCGTCCGCCGTACAGACAGGTCCAAGTGATGCGCTAGTTGCTCTTTCTCGTGGTCTTCGATTGAGGATTGTGTGTCGGTTGCCGGTTCAATGTTAAAGTGGTAGGGTATCCTTTCTGTTAGCTCGTAACACTTAGTTGTCAATAGCTCAAGCTGCTAGGCTAGGGCAAAAAGGGCTTGGCAGCGAGGGAGGCAATATAACAGCACAGATCCCAAAATAAACACTAGTAATTGAGTGGAGGCTCACAAGCCAGAACGCTGCCTGGCTGCTGCAGCGGAGGCGACGGGAGTTCTGGGTCAAGTAGTAGCGCAGGTACTTGGTCGTGTTTCCCTTATCCTCGTTGTCAGTCACATTCGACAAGCAGAAATAGAACAGCCAGTTACGCAGAAGAGAAGCAAGCACCGTCTGTGGAAATTCTGCAATGTTGATGAACCGGGGGCCCAGGCGCACGGAACAGGAGTCTTTTCACAAACTCACACCTCCAAGTCCCAAAAAGCCACTTAGCCTTGTCAGTTTGGAATGAGCCCGACAAAAGAAAGTAGCTGCACGAGTGATAAACACGATACGGCGTTGTCGCCGACTAGGGAGAGAATAGAACGCCTAAGAAAAGGAGAAAAGTATCTGCAGGCGGTCGCCGCAAATTCGCCGCTGTCAGAGATAAAACTGAGATATGCGCAACACCAGAATGAGTGCTTATATCGATGGGATCTTAACCACAATTAATGGGCTTTAGGTGAGGATGGTTTAGTGAGAAAGTAAAGAACACTCAAGGTTCAAACAATACATCACCATACTTAGTAACAATCACACATAGCAACAGTCTCTTCCGAATCAGAAAGAGCCCCAAAAAGAGTATGTTATTATTATAAGCCGTTGGTTGCTCTTTCCTATTTGGAGTCAAGACTTCCCAGCTGCCGAACACAACGACGTACCACGCTAGAAAATCAGGGCGCAAAACGGAAGGAGCGCTGTCAGGACAATAACGTTTTCCTTGCTCTTGAATTCACTTATTTCCAGGCTTTAGTGGGCCAAATTCCAACCTGTTTCTCCCCATGCTGCATCAACATTTCAGTCTTAGTGGCTACTAATCTTTTGCTGCTTGACAAAGGGGTCCAGGAGGTAGGCTCCTGAAAACATCCTTTTTTTTGAGGGCTGTCAAGGAGAAATTGAGGGCCCTCACGATTCTCATTACTACAGGTGATTGCGTGGTAACCACTTAAACTTAACTGGAATGCAGGCCTTATCTGCAGCCCCAAATTCAGATCATCGCCAACCATATTGTTGTGGGTTGCCACTTTTTATTTAACCCTAACTGGAATATCATTGCATACCATGTTCGTCGTCTATCGTGATGTTGTTTAGTGACCGTCGCATAGCTTAACAGCTCGTGTAGAGACATAAACTAACGAAACAAACCTAAATAATATTGCTGTTTAATGAAACATTGCCACGCATATCTAACAATATATTTGATACTATTATACAACGAAACATGTCTAATCTACATAAAAACTATCAACTTTTACCGTTTTAGAGTTTTCTGCTTCTCGGCATCTGTAGCAATTTTACGGCCTTCTACTAACAAACCCTTACGTTTACGCACTCCATCCATGTATTTCTTTGCAACATTATCCTTATCGGCTAGTTCACCCAGATCCTCTAGGTCGTCCTCAGTAAACGGTACCCAGAATGGATCCTCATCTAGGATTTCGAATCCAGCAAATATGAGTTGTGGTTGAGCAGCACCAGAGGTTCGCTTGCGAATCTCGTCAGCAAAGCCAAAGGACTCAGCAACAGGAACACTAGCCTGGATAGTGAAGAACGGTGTTCCTTCGTTCATGTTCTCCGCGACAACCCGACCGCGGCGCCGAGTTAAGACGTCGTATACACGTCCGAGAACCTCTGTAGCAGCCTGGATTTCAACAGTGTACATGGCGAGCATCATACGTGGCGACCAGTCCATGAAGGCAGCCTTAAAGGCAGCCTGGAAAGTTTTGATGACTTCACCGGTCAGACGGCCAACCTTGTCGCGGGCAGAAGTACTCTCGCCTTCGGGAAGTGTGATTAAAACATCTTCGACAAATACGGCAACGCCTTCAACGGGCTCGTTGCAGAGCGGACCTTGGTTGGTTGCAAGCTGGAAACTGTACGTGATATTGTCACTGAAGTGACGAGCATCGAGAACATCCTCAAGTGTGGAGGTAGCACTAGGCGCAAATATATGATAGAGTACCTGATTAGCTGTAGAGTCAATCAGAAGATTAGGTCCAACTCTGCGAGGCCCAAATGACGTGATTTTATCCACCAGGCCCTTCCATGATTCCTTGCCTTTGCCCTCTTCGAGAACTTGGCGAAGTCCGTCATGGAGCTCGGTCGCAGAAAGGACTTTAGAACCGACGAAGTCGGTAGCAACTTCGTCATCGTCTTCTTCGGCAACACCATCACAAATCTCACTCTTCTTATCGGAGTAGAGCTTCTTGATTGAGTCACAATTCTTCTTCAAGAATAAAGTAACATTCGCCGGTAGTGGCTGTACGCGAAGGGATAGGGTGACTTGCTTGGAGCTAGTGGGTATCACAACGCTACCACGGCCCAAGTCCTTGTTAGCAGGAGGGCGCATTTCCTTGTCACGGACAATAGTCTCGCGGTATGGAACAATAGGGGCACCAGCTTGAATCTCGCAACGTGAGAATCGCTCTTGTAGATCCGTCAAGCAACGTTCAAGATGAAGTTCGCCGGCAGTGAGAAGTACATGCTCTCCGGTTTCGAATTGCTCATATTCGGCGCAAGGGTCGCTCTGGACAAGCAACTTAAGGCCAGTGATCATCTTGTCAAGATCAGAGGGATTGACAGGTTCCAGAGCAACGCGCACGATAGGTTGACTAGCCATGTTTACTCCAGCCAAGTTAGGAGCGCCGTCCCGAACACTACAAAGTGTGCCAGACTTCAAGATAGTGTCACCTAGTCCTCCAATACCAAACACGCAACCAGCAGGAACGGAGTTGAGACTTTCAAGGTTACGTCCCATCAACATGTAAAGAGACTTGACCTCAATCTCTTTCAACTTGTCAGCAGCGTTTGACTGGGCAGGAGACCACTTTGGCGGGATAACGTAAAGCTTGTCGCCGACATTTAATGTACCAGAGTAGATGCGAGCAAAACCAATCAGATGCTCAGGATCAACTTCCTTCTCCTCATGGTCTGGCGCATAGTTGTCAAGATTGACATCGTCAAGTGCTTCGGTCAAGTTATCTAAGGGGTTGCTGGGCTCGGCAACTTGTTTCAAGGCAAACTCTGCACGCTTCTTGCGCGCAAGCTCTCTTGCTTCTTCGCTTGACATGGTACCAGGTTTCCGCTTGTTTTCTGGCAGTTCGCTCTCCGGCACGGATATGACCTTGCTGATGTATACAACAACGGGGTCTTCCATGCCTGTCTTGAAACTGATCATAGAGTTCTTGATAGTGTGGCTGATGCTATCTGCACCAGGAGAATTTTCGAGCAGTGCTGCCATACGCTCTGATTGCGCCTGCTTGGGAGATGGCAGAGACTCGACAACAGATACAAGTATAGCAACAGATATAGGCAACCAGTTAGCAAATACTGATGTCATCAGAACTCGAGGGTCCCGCGAGCGGAGGATGTGATTGGGTAGTACGATGTTGAGGGACTTAATAACCTTTGCTAGCAGCTCTGGGTCGCCCTTCCCATTATCGCCCCCAGTAGTAGCGTTATAAACAGTCCATATGGGTTCGAGAACAAGCTGGACAAACATTGGCTTGAGGTTACGGCCCTTCAAATGTTTCGGGCCAAGGATCTTCTTCGTCTTGGGATCTAGGTAGAAATTTCCCCAAAGCACCTTTTCCATGATACCACGCTTGATACCGAGCTTCTTCTCATAGATGCTGGAAAATTGACGTACAGTGAATGCCCAGCCGTCTATGGCACTGCTAAATATAACGTTGTTTCTCTCGGGAGCAAAATATATATCTGCATCATCTTTTTCTTCAAACTCATCCTCGCCAGGGTCACCTGAAGATTCCTTCGTTTTCGAAGCCGCGACCTTGGCATCGATCTTTTCTCTCCAGTTCATATCTTCCTCCATGCGTTCGCCTTGGAAGAAACTTCCTAGAACAGCATTGACTTGCTCTAAGATTTTCGAAAGATGTGTATACGCTTCAACCGGTGTCATCTTGAGCTCGGTAATTAGACGATCGATCTTGTTGATGACGAGCAATGGCTTGAGTTTTTCAACCCAGGTTTGGCGTAGCACAGTAACGGTCTGACTGCAGACGCCTTCAACTGCATCAACGAGTACACAGGCACCATCACATAGGCGAGACGCCGTAGAGACTTCACTGCTAAAGTCAATGTGGCCGGGAGAATCTATGAGGTTGATTAAATATTCTTTTGCTTCGGGTTCAGTTTCTGGAGATGTGCGGCGCATCATTGAAAAATGTAGAGAGATGGCGGATGATTCCATCGTAATTCCGCGACGCTGTTCATCTGGGCGCGAGTCAAGATATCTGATCTTTCCGGCAAGCTTGGGTGAGATGATGCCGTTAGTCGCAAGTAGAGCGTCTGTGAGAGAAGTCTTGCCATGGTCGACATGAGCAAGAATGCAGATCTGAGAGACTGAGTTAGTTGTTGCTTGATATAGCAGTTGTGATAGTAGATCAAAGTGTACATTTCTGATATCATCTGGGTGCCTTTGTAGGCTAGAGAGTTTCTCTGCTGATACAACAGGCATCGTGATCCTAACAAATAGGCTTTTGGGTGTCAGATGGGTAGTTTGTGGCAGGTGTACAAAGAAGAGTATTAGCTTTCGATTAGAACGCCAAAATTGACAAATAAGAGAGAAATGTAAAAATCAAATGCAGTTACATCAAATTAAATTATTTGGTATAGGCCCGAGTGCCATTTAAGTTTGTTATCTATGAGAACATGTTCCTTGGCGAAATTTTTGTATAATTCTTAGCTGCTTTGTATGCTTGCTCCAACATCGGCGATGCAAACATCGTCATAATTTGTCACTTAGCTCTATTTGGACATGTAGCTAACCGGGTATACCCCGCAAATATGGGCTATTAGCCTATTGCTGGTGTATCATGCATCTAAAAGCTTATGTGCACGTAGCGCGGCTACAAAGCCCTAACGCCCTCCGCTTTGAAGAAAAATGTTTCACTGGACGACATCACAACTTTCAAGAACCCACTCAATTTGTGCCTCCCGTAAACGGACTGACGATCGTAGACTTGCTGCTCATTGACCCAAAACGGTGTCTCCTATCATCAGACTGACGACCTCACCATCGCTATATTTTCAACTGATTTGAGGATTTGCCGGCAGACCCCACGAATTTTCGACCCCTCGGCTGAATTTTTTCACCAGCCCCACGCACGCTGTAGCAGGATTAGGACAGTTTTTTTCTTGATAGGATACCTACTAGCATCCGCTCGGCCTATCCCCTTCCCTCTTCGAATTCTTGTTTTGAGTTCTGAAATCACACCACGACTGTGACTAGAAGAAGCCACCCCGCGCCAATAGACGAATTGAAAATGGCCGCCTACACCCCCAGCCAGCCCTTGCGGGCCATGGACAATGACAGTGATGTTGAGGAGGAAGCTCTGGTTGCCGAGTACCGCGAGCAGGTCCAGTATGATGACGGCGATGTTGAGGATCAGGAGGACCTTGATGATGGCACAGCTCAGCCTGATGATATCCAGGCGCGTTTGGCTGCTGCCGCTCAGCCTCTGGACTTTTCTGCCCCTCTTGAGGTCAAATTCCAGAGTTACGACTCTTATTGTTCTCTGTTCCATTACATCTTGAACTCGGATGGCCCTGTTGACCTGGAGCCCCCTTCGGTACGTCATTGCTCTTTCAGCACCGCTATAACATTGTAGTGGCTACTTTTTTGTCTCGCTCATTACTAAATGGTTTTTTTTTTTCAGTATTACTGGGCTTGGGATGTCATCGACGAGTTCATCTACCAGTTCAACTCATTCTCTTCCTACCGCATGCGCATTGCCCGCCAGGGTAACAATGAGGAGGAGATCCAGATGCTCCGCGAGAACCCCAACACTTGGGGCTGCTATAGTGTTCTGAATGTCTTATACTCACTGATCCAGCGCTCTCGTATCACCGAGCAGCTGGCTGCCCAGCGAAACGGCGAAGATGCTGCTACCGTTGCCGGCGACTACGGTTCCCGTAACCTGTACCAGCGTCTAGGTTACTTTTCGATAATAGGACTGTTGCGCGTGCATTGCCTTCTGGGCGACTTCAGTCTGGCTTTGAAGACCCTCGACGACATCGAGCTTAACAAGAAGGCCATGTTTGCTCGTGTTATGGCCGCTCACTTCACCACCTACTACTATGTCGGTTTCTCCTATATGATGATGCACCGCTACGCTGATGCCATCCGCATGTTCAGCCACATCCTAGTTTTTGTTCAACGCACCAGCAAGCTGCAGAAGGGTACTCAACAGGAGAGTATCACCAAGAAGAATGATCAGATGTACGCTCTGATCGCTCTTTGTGTGTCATTCCATCCTACTCGCCTGGATGATTCTATCCACACTGCTATTCGTGAGAAGTACGGCGACCAGCTTCTGAAGCTGCAGCGTGGTGGCCCCGAGTCGCTCCCCATCTTCGAGGAGCTGTTCCGTGCTGCTTGCCCCAAGTTCATCTCACCCATTCCTCCGGATTTCGAGAACCCCACTGCCAACATCGACCCCACTGAGCACCATCTTGCTGTATTCATGGACGAGGTCAAGACCAACATGTGGAGTCCTACAGTTCGCTCTTACCTACGTTTATACACTACCATGGACTTGCCTAAGCTGGCCGGCTTCCTAGAGGTCAAGCCTGACGAGCTTCGTTCGTGGCTTCTAGTCAATAAGCAGCGCACTAAGCAGCTGCGCTGGAACGAGAACCTGCGCAGCCTGTTAGATGGCGAGACTGTCAACGTCAGCGATCTTGACTACGCTATGCAGGGCGTAAGTATCTTTCTCATGTACAAGTTGAATACTCGGAGTACTAACAATGTCCTACAGGAGCTCATTCACATTTCCGAGGCTAAGGTCGGCCGCAAGCTGGTTGACTGGTACCTCCGTAACCTGTCTCGCACTTACTAAGTGTTCAACTGTTCTCGCCTAATCCAAAGCTATGGTAACACTTGATCTAGACCCCAGTAGGAAAAAAACAAATGGCGACGAAGTGGAAAAAGAACGCCAAATAATAGCAATGAACTATATGAGCATATGCTGATGAGTGAAGACAAATAAGCGTATGCTAACGTTTGCCAGGACAGGCTAGCAAATGTATGTCATTTAGTCTTGAACACACACACCCCTTCTACCCTTTTTTTTTCTTTTTTCCTTTTGTATTTCCCTCTTTACTACCTTCTTTGTCTTATCTTCTTTTCATTTCTGCCATAGAAGTGATGGGATGGGCGACATAAGTGTTTGTATGTGCGTTTGTATCTGTTATCCAGTGGTTTTCAGTTATTTTCGGTGAGAAAAAGGTTATCACGGGGGTTGCATCGGCAACGTCATGGAATATCTTGCTCACTTATCAGCCTTATTTCTTTTCTTCTCCGCTTCCTTTTTCTCCCTCATTATCATGCCCTACATCGCAACAGTACATAAACTACCCTTTTACTTACGTTTTTATCTTACCTTCACCTTTTCCCTCACATTGGGTTGTTATCACTGGGCAGTCATATTCTTTTCCTTTTTTATAAAACATCATTAGTCACCGATTTACTCGAGGACTGATCTGTCTTGTCTCGTGGAAATGTCATATCTTGGGCTTGTAAGAGCTCTGGTCTTTTCTTGAGTTCGAGAAAAGAAAATGGAAGAGAAAAAGTTTTGGTTTATTGTTATTTTAGTTTGCTAGGTCTTTTCTTCATACACACACACACACACACAACAACCAAAGGCGTCAGGGAGTCTTTTGCTATTTCTTATACTTATAAGAGAGTGGTTTGGTATTTATCAAGAGAAATTAGATAACAAACATCGTGTTTTGCCGTGATATTGTGCATAATAATGCTTGTATAGAATATAAGAACTTACTGATATAATCACTTTGATTGGTCTGAACTATCCCACAGATACACAATATGCCGACTCTGAGCTGACATTACCTTATCATCTAGACTTGTCAGACAAATTATTTCAAGCCATTCGGCTTCATTTCTTTTTCTCTGTACACAAGTAAAACGGTAGTAAGCCCTGTCCCACGATGCCAACAAGGTTGAAAATTGTAGAATCTATAATTCAGATCAAGACCATGACCAAGAATTGGTAGCGTTTAACGGCCAATTGATTGATATTCACGGGACAAGTGATTGAGACAAAAAAAAACGAAACTACGAATGGCCATAGCTGTGAAAGTCATGTCTTAGTAGAAAAATATAATAGTTAATTATATCGCTTTATATTATATATTATCGCCCATGAATTCCGTTACTAGACAAAAGGGCCGTCGCTTCAATGACTACCAATGGTATTATTTTAGTGTAACTAGGGTTATTAGTTATCAAGACCCTAAATACTTTATCACTACTTGCGTTATATGCACAGCACTCTTTAGTGTACTTATTAACCCATTTCTGGTACAACACAACATCATTTTGTGCTAAAAAGTTGCGGACATCATGGTCAGATGATAGCGCCAAACAAAGAGATATATCCTTGATTCCTGGTGTACACGTACGCCCAACACCATCAACAATTACCAGTGTCGCAGCATCTGGAACACAGACACTACACAAACAGATACACTAGACAAGATTACAAGACAAAACCGAACAAGTGACGGGAAGAAATGGAGAGACGGAGAAAGAAGCTGCAGGAATGAACAATTTACTAGTTGATAGAAGAGATCGGATCGACCTTGGACGGCTCGTCTGGAGATCCCCTTTGTTGTTATTCATGATGCTAATACTGACACTGATACTGATACTGTGAGACGGAAACAAGAGTAAGAAGAAGTATACATTACTTGAACAATCAAGCAAAGTATGAGAGAACTAGAGAAATATGAAAAGCCAAGCTAGCAAGTACAAGCGCACATGAAGTTTCGATTCTCTCACCCAAGGATAGGGAAAATAAAACAGGGAAAGAGAAAAATTGAACCCGGATACGATGCCAAGAAATCAGGGAACAATGAAAAACCAAGAGTGAAATAAATGCTTAGCCTTGGTCTCGTCCCACGACAAAGCGACAGAATTATGAATGGAATGAGGCAAACATGGAGTTCAAGAGAAAGAGACTCGTAACTCTTGGCGTTCTGCAACCTGATTTTTTCCATTATTTCTTTATTGTTGTTCTCCTTTAAGTTTCCGACATGGCGGAACAAAAAGACAAGAAACCAGCAACAGAAAAAAGTCTTGGCTTTTACTGCCAAGCCAAAACCGACAAGATCGAGGTTAACCGAAGAGAGCAGAGCGGGTCTTTTAATAGTAGTATCAGAAAGCTATAGGAAGATAGTAGCCTTACGATATCACAAAGGGCTAGATAATGGCACACGATGTATACATAGTATCTCATACTTCCCCCACCCACCCCCATTCGACTCGAAACTTAACTGAAAGAATCAGTATGTGCCGACAATTGTTCTATTCTTGACGCTTCATAGTTTTCCTTTCCTTGTTTTTTTTTCTGTATTATACCTGTTCTATCTGGGTTTAGAAGGGCGATCATCTGACAGTCTGGGAAAAACTTGGCTTCAGTTTCACGCTCCAAGAAAAAGTCAAAGAGACACATTGCATTTGAAATACTACTATTACAATAAATCAAGCCTACAAATCCTTATTCTGAAGTTTTTTTCTCCCTTCAAGCACGAATCAAGATCTTAGATTGGACTTATTCGGGAATGAGCTACAAAGTGTCTTGAGATGTCAGGCCATTTAACGGTATAAACAGGCTATATATACGAAAAAAAAGTTAAGGTTGTATATGCATTTTTTGTGTTACTGTCACTAATTATATGTGAGATGAAATAACACACACGATAAGAAAAACATTTGAGAGCCATATGTCCCCCCCTACACTCCACTATGTATATCAAAGCATACTTGAAAATCAACAGAACTGAGCGGTGAATAGTAAGGACTCGGATACCACATGTAGCTAAGAACGGTATGCAGGAAGCAGCCCCCCTCCTTCACATTCTCACCTCCTGCTCTCCAGATGTATATCTGGTTGGTCCAAAAACCGGACCTTCTCGTTCCTTTCGATGGCCTTGTGCATATTCTTGGCATCCGGGTTTTCTCGCATATGAGAAGGGTCTTCCGTCTTTTTTTGTCATGATTTTCTAGTTTGTACATGTCGACATCTATGGTTAGACGGCTGAAAAATATATGATGAGCATCGTTGCTTAGGCTAAGTGGAGAAAAAAAAAAGTGTCTTAAGAAGCTTGGAGAATATGATATATGTATGCAGAATATACAAATTGATGTATCCAAGCACACGCATATCAAGATTTTCATAGCCAGCGCGTAGCGAAATCATTGATGTAGAAGACGATACCGCTTCATATATCATATGTAGTATATGTGTACTGTTTGTAGCTGCACAATATATAACCCTGATTCGGGTGTAATACCAATATATGCAGAGTGGCAAGAGACCCGCGTCACTTATTCTTCCAGCTTCAAGACAAAAAGTGAAGACTTTGAGTGCACCAATAGATACAGTTAAACAACTGGCTATATCATGGGAGTACAGCATGACTTCGACGCCACACTGCTGCATAAAAAATAAAAAAAATAAAAATAAAACAATAACAACAAGCAGACGGTCCAACTATGATTCGTGATATTTCTAGCGGTTTTACTATTATCCTTCCATACAGCAACCTTAACCATATCTCTATCGCTATGCACTTATGTGTGATACATGCATACTGATATATCTCCATGTATGGCGACTAATTTGGGGCGATGACGGCACGCGTGAACTGGCCGGGCAACGGCTGTGCTGACGCCAAGAACAGTCGCAGCAATAATGCCGACTTGTATCGACGGCATGGGCACTTTGGTGGAGGGATAACAAACCATAAGCAGCCTAGCTTAACTCTCGGCGCGCCGCAGGCCTCCAATGCAACGGTCGTCAACATACATTAGTAACTAGTGGCCCTTGGAACTTTGATTTTCAGAAACCGCGAACGTCTTTCTCGTCTTTCTATTTTCTTGGAGGGAACAATCCTTCTCAGTATAATGGGCTGAATACTTTTGAGCTTGAACGTCCTTTAGCATTTGTGTGGCTGCAGTTTGAGTATCTCCAGAGACTAAAAGTCTTGGCTTGCTGCCGAATGAGAAAACGTAGGCCGTGTCGTCTGCCGAAGGTTCCCTTGATATATGTCTTTCTCTACCAATAATATTTTTATTTTATCAAAGTTCAGCCAAGATTTAAGTGTGTTAGACTATTATCAATATAGGAAAGGCAGCAGCTAAGTCTTGGTCACAACAAGAGGTATTGGAGATCTACTAGTATATTGAGAGTAGTAGTCAATGTCAAAGTAGCTGCCTAATATTTCTAATATAAATATATTGACACTAAATTTCAGAATGCTATCTGTTAACTTATGGATTCTTCAGTAGTGTGCTATAAACTATCATAGCTAAACTTGTCAAAGGATATATTTCCAGCAAAATACGTGAAGTTGAAAATATATAATACTATTTCTCTCGTCATAGTTGTTCAACATGTAATGGATTGAGAGGTTTTTTATAAAAAAATAATCCAATATAAAAAAACTATGTTCTTGGTGGCTTTGTAGTTAAAGATCCAGGACTAGATATCTAGCAACTTTTATACGATATTAGACAAGATTGAGCATGTATTTACTCTTTTGCTTATAGAGCGTCTTATAACCTCAATATCTGTCGTGATAATGATGCCTGTTTTTTTTTCGTTGTAGGTGACTATCACACTTGCTCCGCTTACTGTTTATTGCCTCAACAGATGATCATGACACCACTATCTTTTGTTATTTGATGACGGCAGCACCTGTGCTGGCAATCATAGCCCAAAAAAAAACTTGCTAGTGAGATAGCTATCTCCCTTCCTCGATATCAGCACAGACTCGGCAAGTTGGAGAGGTCGCATCACTAGCTGTAACATTACTGCTAATCAATTCTTATCATGCTGCTTGTTCTATCCAAGACGGCAAGCCCTGCATTGCTTCTTTCTCTCTATCTCTGTATATTCTTGTTCATTCTTCGCCCCAAAGTGGCTAAACTTGATGGAACCGCCATCACAACGTGACGCCGATTCTGTCGACTTTCAACTTGGGGGCTTTGATGCTTATATTATATGAAATTACCGTGGATTTTGCCAAGACTCGCTGAGCGGGCGCAGCCTCATTGCCTGGTCTAGCTGGGTTCTTTCTCATCATTAGCATCACCGCTTTTCTCCTTTCCTGATAGCGTACCGAACATGAGATTGATGAAGTCTTCCTCTATTATCCTCGAGGAGTCGCGCTTCGCTTTGCAAAAATAATAGAACAACACAACAGCTCCGGAGCGAGATTGAAGCTGGTACCTGTAGTAGCACAATCAGCTACGATGATGTAGGAAGGCACGGCGATGCACTGATTCCGCGTTCTTTAGGCGGATGGGTTTTACACGTATAGCCCAAATAGAACAAGCCAACGTAACTATAACGGTACATTCATACTAATAGGAACATTTGCTAGTGTTTGTGTAATACTAGCCTCTGTGCATGAAGATGCTAGGAATCTGAAGGTGTGCGCATTTTACTTGAACGTCACACGCACAATGCCGTAATTTGCTGTTTTTGTTGGCTTTTATCTTTCGTTATTTGTGCGGTTTCGTGCATGACGAAACATCCGATATTCAAAGAGTAAGTAGCAATAGCTAGGATAGCAAAGATGTTGGTTGGTACTTCTGGAATCAAAAGGCTGAGCTTGCTTTATGCTGTGCACAAAGCGTGTTTTTTAGGGTTTAGCATCAAGATGGGTAAAAACCAAAATCCCAGAGATCATATCCCACGCCATGCCTTATAAGAATGAGAAAAGAGGTTGCTAAAACATAGTGATATCAACTACAAAATAGGAGTGATAACCTGGAGAGAGCAGAACCCAACGTAAGTTTGATGAAGGGCCTAGCCAATAACCACATTATAATTTATTCACATTATTCCTTTCGAGACAAAGAAAGATCATACACTTGGGTTACATGTTCTTCTGAAATTGTCTGTGTATGAGGATATATCTGTATTCTGTGCCTTTCCACGGCCTTCTTGCATCGTTCCGTTCCGCTTTTTGTACATGGCTATGGTTTTCTATGTCGTCGTTCTCGTCTCTTTTCACCTGTTTAATTCGCTTATAGATAGAAACGAGAGAGATATAAGAAGACATGTTTGACCATGTCTCCCTTGGACATGCCAAGGAAGTCAGCATTGCTATTGTCAATTTAGCTTCATTTCAACTGTCTCGGCTCTGTGAGTGATCCGCGCACTGTTTCGTATTAGGGTTAATAGCGGGCGTACAGCACGATAAGCTTGCTATCAATAATATAAAGGCCTCCCCCCCACCCCTAATATAGCGGGGGGTTTTGCTGTGCTCCAGGGCTTTTTTAGCGCTGTTATAGCTTTTCTTTTGGGGGATCTTGGCCCAAGCTCAAACCTGGGGAATGGCGTACGGTAGAAGCCAATAAGTAAACACTAAAGTCACTTAAACAATCAGATACAGCGCTAGGTCTTGGCCTTTTCACGTTTTTATGCCTCCTGGTTTCTTCTGTATGCTACTATTTCTGCGAATGGACAGACGATTGATTGTCTCTGCCTCTGTCGCTGTTTTGAGTCTGTTAATAGAAGCAGTAGCTGCTGAAAGCCGTGCTGTAACATCATCATACCTATAGCCAAGCCGTATACACAGTTACAGTAGTAATAGTACATAGAGTGGCGGCAAGCAAGCAGCATAAGCTCAATCCTTCAATCCCAAGCTGCAAAAAAGCGACGACATATGCTCGCCTAATCCTTTAGTTGACGACAGCGTCCATAATTATGCCAATGTCCTGCGACGCACTGCTGTTTTTGGCGTAGTCGAGGTTGTAAGTATGTTATGTAAGTAATGCTGTGTACAATCAGTCTATCAAGACCGGTGCTGACTACTGGCGATATACAGCACTTTGACAAGAGTATAAAAAAAAAGAAAGAGAGGAATAATGCAGCCACAGACTCAAACTGCCAACTGCCGTCATATCAGAGAAGGAGAGAAATGAAGCGCCGGACTGCCTCAGTCTATAACGTCCTCGCGGCTTCCATATCTGTTCTCTCTGCTCTTGTGCGTCGATGCCAAGCCAAAAAGGCATGTATCTATCCATATATGTATGGCTTGTCAGTTTAAAGGCAAACATAAATGGTCTCTTAACACTTCTGGATGCCCCCTTCTTTTCTCTTTCCCTTGTCTTATCCCACTGATTTCTTGGCATTTCTTCTTCGTAGCCTGTGTTCGAGACTTTTGCGCTTCTGAACAGAAATAAAAAGTACTTGACCCTGTCTTGTCCCGTCCCTTTTCCTGCTGGTTTCCGTGTTACTGTCTATTCATCCATCTGACTTTTTGATTTTTCTTCTTTGACATTCGTATCTACGTTCTTCTTTCTTTCTTGCTTTTTCCTCATAACACCCGACGTTCCAATCAGCTTTGTGTGTCATTGGTAGATACGTCCTTGACATGCGATTGATTGACTTCCCTTAAACACAGCAACACTTGCGCTTAAAGGCCTGTTTTTGTTATCTTAGTGTGTGGCTTTGTATGTCTGAAGAACAGCTAGTTTGCTACCGGGACCTTATAGACTTACTTCCTCAACAAAACCTCCGATTTTTTGTTTTTTGAGGACGTGATCACATGCCTTAGGAGCCGTTGTCGTTACTGCCCGTCTTCCAATCCCCCTTCTAATACGACCACCGCTTAAGCTCCTGTATTTATCGATCATTTATATTGCCATTTTTTTTTATCTATTTATTCCAGAGCTTGTCTGACCTTGGCCTGATCTGATCTTAAACTGACCTGGTGTATGGGTTCTTTTATATGATAGGCCTGCTTGCACTATTTCATTTACTTACCTTGTTACTACCTGTTCCCTCAGTTGAGTCAAACTACTCATTTGCTTCTGATTTCAGCCACATCTGCCTACACATAGAAGAAGAAGCGAGCGGCCATCCTTGCTTGTCCTGGCCATCCGACCTTAACGATCCGTCTTTCGCGTCGACCTTAGCAAGCTAGTATCGCGATCGGCGTGCTTTCCCCTTCTTTTTCCCACATTATTATATAATTTTCACCCAGAGACATTCATCACTAGGGCTCTTTAGTATTTGGATAGCTTCATCCTATATACGCTCTCCCTTATATTGCGTCGCCGTCCACGACTGACGCAAACTCTGCAAGCTCGTGCTTCTTACATCACTATCTCTTTCGACATATCATATATCAGCTCACGGCTTCTAGCACGCACCATATTGTGACAATGATGGTTCACGCAATCTCTAGTTCACAGACTACTCACACCAAGGACCCCGAAACACTAACTTCTGGAGTTTCCTTCAACGACCCATTCAACACGGGAGCCATGTACTTCCAGCAGCCCCGAATCTTTGAAGACCATAACACCATACAACTATCGTCTTCCGCGCCCGATGCGGCACAGAGCTGTGCCGGAGATGTCAATCACGCTTTCTGGCTCAACGACCCATCAAAGGCTGGCCCATTCGACGCCAAGGCGTACGCCGGAGCCAGTCGGTCGTATTCGCTAGCCAATATCCGACCCGAGTCGTGGCATAGAAGACGATCCAGCATCACTATCATCCCACCAACAAAGCCTCTATCTAGAGGCTCCACATCTTCAGATACAAGGTCAAGAAAATCAGATCTGGACCGCATCCGTGAGGCATCGCCCCCGCCATCAAGGTAAGAAACCCATCCATTGACATGTATACATATAGTCTGTATGTTGCAAGAGAAAGAGGAACATAATCAAAGTGATTCCGCAAGTTGCCGAAATCATTTAATTTCACAGTATGATTACAGTGTTAAACGGTCATGTATTACATCTCGTTCAGCTGTATATCAAAGCACAAGAGTGCTATATTGAGTTACACCCCAATTCTCATATGCTGCTAGCAATACACCATATACGTGCCCCCAAACCACCACCTACAGTTGCTTTCTTAGTTGATCTGCGCACTAGTCTGGACGAACATAGGACTTCATTTCGAGACAATCTATTGCCAGTGTGTTGGCTGGAGTAGACAATGGCGATGTCCATATCTTTGGACCACCGCGGATGACGCTGTTTTGTTATCGATATCATCGTCGTTGGATCCCGTTAAAAACTGGGCCTAGAACTCCTCTCATTAAGTCCCGACCCAGTGCTTTGGTCCGCTACAAGCCAAGAAATAAGCAATAAAAAATAGCGCCATAAAAGCCTGCTGGAGGGCGAATAGAGTCAGTGCTCTCTAGGCCTGATGCCTGCTATAGCCCCTGGAATTAGAGACGCCTGCTGCATATCAATTCCATCTTTACTATGTTAGCATTAGCAAACATAGTTAGTCGGCCACGGCGCCAGTTAGGCTGCATATTGCTTGTCAGAATGGCTAGACCTTTTCTGGTCAACTGTCGCTTGAGGTCATCTCCACGGCATGACATCTGGCATCTGAATGTGTCTTTCGTGCTGGGTGATGGGTTCCAGCTTCATTTTGTGGCCTGTTTGTTCGATGTCTGGCCACTTTCGTTGTATCTGCCGGGCTTGGAATCTTCCGCAGTAGTATTTTTGGTCACGGGGAACGCCCCACTGAAAGTTTTATGCGGGAAGCCGTCCGAAGCTGTTGCCAATTCTGTATGCCAAGATTGCCGGTTTTGCCTGCTTTTGCGTCGCCGGGATGCGAATAACCGTGCCATTTTCTTCCATTTATTTATATCCTTTTATTTTTCTGGAACCTTCATTGATCGATTCTTCCCCTTGGTCACTATTGCGACAAGACTTCCAAAACCTATGTGCAATTTTTCTCCATATATTTCCATTGTTATCTTCACCAGCCCCTTTACCTGCAATTTCTGCCCCCGCCTAATTTTGGGTTGACTTGTTTTCTGATCACGAGTCGCCGTAGAGTCTTCCCTTACCCTGCTTGCTAGATTTAGTGTATCTGTATCTGGCCTAAGCATCTTTGCGACTAATCGCAACGAAAGTCTTGGCTACTTGATCCCTTTTTTTTTTGTTTCTCCTGTTGCGCGAAGTTTCCCGAATTGCCTGCCCTGTTTGTTTTCTTCTATTGTGACTGCTGCACTGACCAGTACTAAGAGCGTTGGCTGATGCTTTCTCTTCTCACAACTGGTTTTGAGCTCAGTTAATTCTTGAATTTCCAGTCCTAGTTCGATTGTAATCTCGGAATACAAGATAATAGATTTCGGTCTCTCTTTTTCGTTCTCCTAGGGAGCAAATTATAGCCGTCGTCTTATTCACAGCAGGCTCATCACCCCTCATTACCACAAAACTACTAGTCCTACTACTTCTTAGCCGGAGTGCTATCACTTCTCTACATCAGAGCATCTCAAACGTAGTCTCTTTCTCTACAACCTTTTTTTATCTTAATTTTGAAAATACCGCCAATATGACCCAACTAACATCGACATTGCAACCGCCTCCCAGATTCCAGCACCATGTTGCTTTTGGCAACCTTGACTCGGTTGACACCACTAAGAACAATACTATTGGAATTACCCTCCAAACTCGCCACAAGGCTTACCAGCTACACAAACTGTCGCGCACTTTCATGGTTGGCCTCGACGATCATGTGTACTCGCACGATGCCCTCTCCTGGTTGCTAGACTCCATGGTCGAAGATGGCGACATTGTTGTGTGCGTCAAAGTCAATGAAAAGGATGTAAAACCCACTTCAGAGACGGCCTACCAGAAAGAGGCGCGTGAACTACTGAATTGGGTCGAGTCGCAAAATATACACAATAAGGGAATCCACATCGCCCTTGAGTTTTCGTTCGGAAAACTTACGCAGACTTTCCGCGGACTCGTGAGTTCTCACATAATCAAACAACCGACATGTTGAATATATCACTGTTCAAAACTAACATATTATTTCCCACTCTCTAGATAGAAGTCCACCAACCCGGCATGCTCATTGTCGGCACCAAGGGCAAAGCGGCACAGGGTCTCCAGGGCATGTGGAATTCTCGTAACAGTTTTTCCAAGTACTGCCTCCAGTACTCTCCAGTGCCAGTAGTCGTGGTTCGCCCTAAGGATAAGCGCACTAAGAAGAAGGAGAAGCGAACCAACGACCCCGGCCGCCGCGGCTACCGTGGCATGCTGGAAGCCACTGGCGGTGTTCACGAGATCGATATGGACCTCGACCAAATGGAGAAACTTATGAAAACGGCCCATACGCCAGACGAAGAAGCCCATTATGTAGCTCGTGCCCTGGGTTTGCCTGCCTCATTTGACCCTTTGATTAAGGGTATCGACCCTAACGCTATCCTGCGAGGAAGCACTTCTGCTGCCAATAGTCGACCAGGCTCTTCCTCTGGCAATATCCCCATGACGGGCTTAGCTAATATAGTGGAAGCCAAGGCTGCGCCAAGTCAAGCTAAACCCAAGGCCTCGGTCGTGGTGATGGTTGGTACCAATACAGGCGCGTCTGGTAAACAGCAGCAGTCACAACGACAACAACAACAACAACAGCAACAACAGCAGCAGCAGCAGCAGCAGCAACGACAACAACAACCTAGTGATGAAGACGATAGCGATGGTGCTGATTCAGACATGGATGTGCCCCGACCGGCGCCTGTGCAGATTCAACAACGCAAGGAGTTGTTACACCAGATGGAGGTTGCTGAGGCCATTTCTCTTATGAAAAAGGAGTGGTCCGACGATGAGGAGTAGTAGGTTTTACACCATCTCATTGTCATTCTCTGACCAGTTACAAGTCTTTTGGCTGGCTTGCTCTCTCCTACATTTTGTCCTCTTTTCTTTGATACGATTACGAAAGTTGTACTGTTGGGTGGCTTTATCATTTTTTCTTCATTTTTTTTTCTTTGCATATATTGTTTTCTCATCATTTTCTTCCTATCCTCTTATTTACTCGGGGAAGTTTCTCTTCGCTCGTTTATCAGCGGTTTCATTTTTTTTTTATATCTTCGTTTTTTTTAACAAAAAAAACCCCCCCATTTCTTTATCCATAAAAAGAAGAGGATGGGAGCGTAGCCCTTGATGAAATCCTCTGAGCCTTGTTTTGCTTTTATAACTATTTTTTTTTCTTCCAAATACTGTTCTTCGTCGATTTCTAAGCATATTATCTGCATCATTCATACGAGGGTTATCTAGTTTCTTGTCTTCATCACATGTGACGTACTGATAGTATTGTCCAGTTTTTCTCTCTACTCCTATAACATAGACACTAAGGCTGGCTCTTTTTCTTTTCTATCTTGGGTTGACGAATATCAAACATCATAACTAACCCTTGTCACGTTACCTATATATCATGAATATATACACATGTGTCTTGATTTTTACAATTGTTATGGGAGGTGACTATGTTTGTTCGACATGAGAAGGTTTTGGTGATCTTGTAAGCTTTGATGTCACAATCGTTCGTTTGGGATCTACGTCTAAGATTCTACAAACACCATCTTTTTTTCAACTTATTTCTTAACCTCTTAACCCTTTTGAAAGTTTTGAACCCAGCAGCGCTTTGAAGCTCGATCTCATGATATATCACTACAATTGGAGTCTATATAAACGTCTTTTTGGTGGTATGGTGATTTGAGTTTACAAAGATTAAACAACTATACAGCCTGGTTTCATCAACGTATAATTGTATCTTCATAGTACTGGAAACTGAGTAATTTTACGTATATTCATGCTCATCATGTACGCATGCATTTCGATTACACAGCATAAATTTACAGATGTATACGATCTCAACCTTGCAACGTTATAGGTGATGTCTATTTAGTTGTGCGCAGGGAGATACGTAGTATATGATTTGTTGATGAGGGGAAGAAGTAGTAGTAGTATCAAACGGTTGCAGTTGCATTTCAGAAGCAGTAAAGACATATGGTGACTATGACGATATACTGCAACATTGGTATGCAAACTTGAATGTGAGACAGCACTTAAATAAGGTATATTTTCATCTCGATATGTTGTTTTCTCTTCTTGTATGTGTAATCAATCAGGGTATCCAGTCAGTCTATTTAACGACGTGTCATGGAGAAGTTTACCAACGAGAAAAATGTGCATGAACTAGAGGACAGAAGCAGAAATGTTTTACGGCCTGGAAAAAGGGAAGGAAATACGGCTTTTCTCATTCTTTGCCTTTCCCGCTATCGGGGATTGGGAAGGAGGGGGGGGGGCATGGTATGGCCAGCCTAAGTTTAAGATCTTTGCCTTTCCCTGTTGCATACGACCGTGGAAAGGGCTAGCTACAAGGAATATATTGAACTTTTAGTCTCACATATAGCGTGTCATAGGTTACTTATACCTGTATATCACAAAAAAAAGTGTCAGCGAAAGGAGGTACCGAAAACACATGGAAGGTATGTTCAAGTCACTTTGGTTTTCAGAGTGGCACCACTACACACACGCCAAAATTTAACGGCATCGAGCAAGCATTTAGCAAAGTGGTGTTTCTGGGCGACAGGCCCGATCGTTTTTGATGTGTGCCTATAATAAAGTAATTCCACGGTTAGCTGGCGTTTTGTATATACATAGTAGTATGTGGAGGCTGAGTAGCGGCGCTGTCGTGGACAGCCGTATAAACTTGAAGTGTTACGTGTTCCTTTAGAGAGAGCAAGCAGTAAAGGAAGGAAAGCATCGCTTAGCTTGCTGTGTGACTGGTTCAACAAGCGGATCCTACTCTATTTGCTATTTCTAGTTATTTTGTTTTTTTTGTTGTCAGCTCCAGCGGCTTTTGGAATCTAATATTGCGCCTCCACCAATTCTAAGCCACTGTTAAAATAATATACATGCTAATACTATTAGCAAACCAATACCAGCTAGCCGATAGGCTGCCCGTGCCTGCCATGTCACTGAAAAACACGACGCACACGAAAAAAGCACAGAACTAGAAGGGAACAAAACATAACGTACATTTGCATATATTTCCCGCTTCTGTTCTTGTGATTGCGACCTAGAACAACATGAACTAGATATGCTCTTCTCAAGAACTTGCTAGAGCTGCTGTCTCATAATCGGCCAGGATTTCCTCTTCCAAAGCCTCCAGGGGCCATGCCAAGTTGGTAGGAGAGAGTTGCGCGGCCATGCTGGCGTGAAGATCAAACCTAAAACACCAAAAAAAAAATCGGTTCAGTGTCATGTTTAGAGGTTACTACTACTAGTAGTACTCAGAAAAGGCAGAAGATAGATAACAGAGAGGAAGAAGAACAAATGACATGGACAAGATACCACAGACTTTGCATCTTGCTTGCTTGTGTGGGAGGGAAAGGGAGTTGGGAACTGTCGCGGGGCGATGACGGATGATTCACGATATAAGAGAATTTGTTGGCTTCGGACTAACCAAGAACAACACTGGTAAGCATTTCCTTATATCTGCTTCAAGATTCCCAGTTCATGCTCGTTTCCTTCATTCTTGATCTCTTTCTTTTTGCATTAACACTGTCTCCAACGTCACGCCCCACACCATTTTTAGCCAACCAACCCTTAAATATACACTATAGTACCACTATAACTTAACGCAACCCTCGATGACATACCGCTTGTGCTGTTCATTGTTGACGTCTTACTGATCTATCTTTGTGACCCTGGGCATTCTCCAACAGCACCGTCGGCGTAAAGTAGAACCTGTATCTTTTTATTAAGGACTGTTTCTGCTTCTGTCTCTTGTCCTCCAATTTTGGCCTACTCAAATAGAGCATATTTTACTTAATCACCGCTGATCGCTATTTTGAACAGCGTCTTTTTTCCGCACCAACTATCGCCGTTTTGTCAGAAATAGAGTCAGTGTGTTTCTTCCTGCATCAACCGCAATTTCCTACATCCCGCACTTCACAGCGTTTGTATCTAACTGGGATCTGAACGACTGGGAACGCAGGATTCTCGCAGAAGCTGCTAGACCAGGTGCTAACTTTTTCTTATGAAAAAGAGTCTAATATCGTGAAAATTTATTTTTTTCCTTTTCTTTCTCTTCTTGTAGGACTTGTCTACTTGTTGAGCGACTTGTTGTAGGCTTAATTTCCGTTCTTGTGCCTTTTTGTCTTTGCTTTCGCTCTTTATATATCATTTGATATCGTCATTCCTTTCTGCGCAAGACAAACACGAACAAATCACGTTCATTTTTATTTTTATTTTTGTTTTTGTTTTTGTTTTCTAACTCATTATTCGACTAGAAGTGAGGCTTCCATTTTTTTTTTTACTAGTACCGCAAGCGGCCATCATTTTTTTCTTCTGACCACAATACCCTTTCTTTTCTATCTATTGCCTTATCAGTGGCTTCATTCCATCATCTTCAAGATCCTAGTCTTTTTTGCCTCTCGGAAGTTTATATATCGACTTCTCAAATAGCCAACGACAATCTGCAACAAGCCCTCATCGAGCATTCTTTTCTCGCTTGTGTTATTCGCTGGCAGTCTTGCACTTTTTATTATCTTCTCCCATCTCGACTCGACTCCCAGTCTTCAGAGCTGACGCTGCCCAATGATCAATCAACCGACGACTATCGCTGCTAATTTTTCGTCCTCGCCTGATTCGATTATATCCGCGCGTTCTTACAGTACAATAGAGTCGACCACCTTGCTATCGGCCGCGTCATCACCATTCGCCATGTTCTTCTCGTGGCTTATCGCCGCGTGCGCTTCCGACTCATGCGCTGCCACGCCGCCATCGCCACCGCTGTCCTCGCTCCTTGTCATCTTCGCTATATTTGCTGTCTTCTTGGCCGTTGCTCACACGCGTCTTCTGCCATTGCTCGAGACCCGCCTGCTCCCTGTACTGTCCTCCTCCACTATCGACGGTGATGACCACATCCTGCCCTCCAATGCCCCCGCTGGCTTGCGGGCCGTCCACGCCGACCATGCGAAGCGCTCTGCCGTCAAGCGTGGCTCTGCCATTGCCTTCTCGCTCACCGTTGCCCTGGCCGCTGAGGTCGCCATGCTGGTTGTCTGCGAGGTCGCTGATGTCTTCCCGCAGCGTGCGCGTGCTGCTGCAATGGGAGTTGCCGTGCCTGTCCTGGTAGCCCTGCTGGTTGTTGTTGTGCCCGCGCTGCAGTTGCGCAGTATCGTGGTTGCTGTTGTGGGCCAGTCCTTCCGCTCGCCCACCGGCAAGATGCGCAAGGTTACATGGGCTGTCTTCGCCCTAGCTATGGGGGCCTGGTTCTTGGCCTTTTACAGTGTTGGTGCTGTTGTGCCTCCTGCCGAGCCTGCGCTGGTTCGCAAGGGTTGGCTGTATTCTCACTCGCACGCTTCTACTACACAAAGAACCCGTGATGGCCTGGTGCTGGCCTCGCTTGCCCGCATCGGCGTCATAGGCGTTGCGCTTACGGCTCTGCTTTCAGGCTTCGCTGCTGTTTCTGCACCCTGGACCACTTTCTTCTCATCCATTACTTCACCGTTTCGTCGCGGCCGCAGCAACGGCCTCGTTTCTGAGACTGTCGTGGCGCGTAAGCAGGCCGCATTGGATGCCACCTCTGAACTTCTCGTCGCCAAGCGCCACCGCATCGCTGTGCTGGAGCGCCGTGCTTCGTCATCTGACGATTCTCTGCCTTCGCCCAGCCTAGTCACCAAGATGATCGGCACCTTCCGGAGCCCAACCAACGACGAGGCCGAGATCCGTAGCCTGCGCTCCGAGATTTCCGGTCTGGAAACTATGGCCCAGTCCTTGGCCAGCCAACTGTCTACTCTGCTGCACAAGCGCGCTGCTGCTGTGCGTGCGCGCACCTTCATGGGCCGCCTGCTTGCCGTCCCCGACTATGCCTTCGCTGTGTATTGCATATACCGCATCCTAAACACATCCCTTACCGCAACTACCCATATTTTTGAGGCTAGCAGAAAAACTGCTGCTCGTGATTCCTCAGCCTTCGTTTCTGACCCCATCAGTCGCGCCCTTGGCCTGGTCGCGCTTCACTGGGACTCATCCATAGATACTGCAGCCTGGGCGCGCCAGGTATCTTTCCTAATGTCTGGCGGCATCCTGCTACTCAGCGCCAACTCTGCCCTACAGACAGCGCATATCCTGTCGCGCTGGGCTCCGCGTGCGCTGTTGGCGCATGCCAGATCTAATCTACCGCTTCTGCTAGGCCAGATCCTCGCCGTCTATGTAATTGCTGCTGCCATGTTGCTGCGGTCATCGCTGCCATCTGAGGCACGCGGAGCTGTAGCCGATGCCCTTGGCGGAGGTGTCTTGCAGCTGAGCTTTGTTGATCGGTGGTTCGAGACGTGGTTCCTGCTAGCCGGTGCTGTCACGGCACTGGGTATCTGGATCAATAGCAAGTTAGAGGTTGACGACGAGGACGAGTTTGAGTCTGAGGAAAAGGGTATGGTGAAGAGATCATAACGGTCTCTTTTTATTCGCTTCATTAAGTACCTTCTTGACATGTCCTTTGTTTTTATTTGTTTTATTGATTCCCGCCCTTTTTTCATCTTGGCTTCCATTTCTATGTACAAAATTTTCGGCACCCTTTTTGGTTTTCTTCTTCATGTTTTTTACGCCATCATGTTTTTATTTTTTCAAGTGTCTTTAGACAAACACGGTTCCTCCCATGTTGTCTTATTAGAACTAGTTATACCACACCCATTTTCCTTTGTCGATATCTTCCTCCTTTTCCCTGGAGTGTTTTGAGTTTGGAAAAGTGAGATGAGGACGGCTGTAGATAATATATCCTCTGGCTTTCTACCTTCCACCCTCTTTTGCTTATTTAGTGTGAGTTCATTTCCGCTAGAAAAAGCCTGTAACTGTTGTGATAGAGAAGAGTGTTATCCTTCACGTACTTCCCAATCTAACCCTATATGCTCTGATACGTGTTGCTCTCCGATGATATATACTCATGATGTCGTATATATATTTGAGGGTTTGATATATTCTATGGTAATAGATGTTTATTAGATGTGAAAATACAGTTTACTTATATGATGAGCCTGTTTTCATACTATGTACCGTTGATATCTCATCGTGCAAGAACAAAGCCTCTTACTTGATAGTACTTTTCCCTATCAAAGTTCCAACATGCAAGAACGGCATATAGTGCAAAATCAAAAGCAAGGGCTTCCCTTTCATATTCGTTCGTTATATCAGATTTGATTTCTCTCCTCGTATCATCTTTTATTCTCATCGTCTTTTGCTGCTGAGTCTTCCATTTTGTTGGGTGCGTAGTAGTAGTAATAGCAAGGAAAGGAAAGGAGGGGGGAGGGGGTAAAATGATCATCATATGACACGTCCAATCACGATCCCATCTTTTCTTTCGTCAAATCTCAGTTTATTCCTCAGTTCTTCCTTCTCTTTATTGCCCACTCACACTCTACGGAGGAGGGTGACTTCGGCCTATCCACATCATTTCTAGTAATTCAATTTCGATCTCTGTTAGTTTCTGGCCCTCGAAATGTCAACTTTCTCTTAGTCCGTCTGTCTCTCTTTCTCCCTCCCCCCCCCCCCCCCCCTTTTTTAAATGAAGAAAAGCCAAAAAATAAAATATAGGCAAAGGCAAAGGGGGAAATATTTAAAAAATTCAAAAGAAAAAAAAACCACGTTACTTTTGTAATCAATGAGTTGTGCTTTTTTTTGTTCATGTCAAGGCAGCTATCATTAAAGCTTCGCATCATTAAGCCATGGGCCGGCCGTTGCGTCTGCCACGTACCTGAGGCACCGTGGTCCAGCCTTCGTCATCTGCAGCGGGCGCCGCAGCAGCAGCAGGAGAAGCAACTGCGGAAGCATCCGAGCTAGCTTCCGGCGCAGAGGGGGTGATCGGAGTAGAAGGAGCCGACTGCTCGCGGATATCGCGATGGTTATCACTACGGCTGTTATGCTCACGGTTAGGACCGTGATTGCGAGTGCCACGGCCACCTTCACGACCGCCCTCCCGACCGCCACGTGGGCCACGGTTATCGCCACGACGAGCTCCAGGAGTTCCCCGAGTACCGCTAGAGCGCCAGTTACCGCTCTCAGTGGCACGTGAAGACTTAGGCTCCCGGGGCTCGCGGGGCTCGCGGGGTTCACGAGGTTCACGGGGTTCACGAGGCTCGCGGTTACGGTTGGGAAGCTTCTGCTCAGTAGCAGTGGCAGGGATAGTAGCCTCTATGGTGTCCACGCTGACTGGCTCAGCCTCGGCCTTCTTAGCGGCAATCTTGGCTTCAGCTTCAGCCTTCTTAGCGGCAATCTTGGCTTCGACTTCAGCCTTTTCGGCAGCGGTCTTGTCGGCCTCGGCCTTCTCAGCAGCCTCCTTCTCAGCAGTTTCTTTGGCCAAGCGAGCGGCCTCCTTAGCTTGCTCTTCGGCCTCCTTCTTCTCCTTCAATACTTGCAGACGCTTCTCCTCGACTTCGCGCTCACGGGCAGTAGTATCAATAGGGCGAGCAGCACCAAAGGGATTGCTTCCTTTGGCGGCAGTGACATCAGCGGCAGTATCAGTTGATGGCTCAGTAGCCTCTGGGACAGTCCGCTTGGCCAAGTTCAAACGTGGACGGCCACCAGGAGCATTCGAGATTGCAGGAGAAGCAGGGGGATCTCCAGCGGCAGCATCAGGGCGCATGCTTGTGCGCCACTGGGTGTCACGATCGGCCGCGGTGGGGACACGCTCGGGCCGGGGAGGGCGTGAGCCTTCTTGGTTCTGGGGACGACCCTCGCCCCAGGCAGCGCCTTCGCGGCGGCCGGCACGGAAAGAATCGGTACGTTCGGCATTACGGGGAGGACGGCTACCGTCACGAGAACCCTCGGGGCGCTCTTCGCGGGCGAGGGGAGAAAGAGGTCCCTTGCGTTCCCAAGAGCCCAATTCACGGATGCCGCGGTCTTCCGTGGCCTCACGGGGCTCACGGGGAGCACGACGCTCTGTGAACTCACCGCGGCTGCGACTGTTAGGCAAATCGGCTAGGGGACCCTTGCGGGTCCAATCGAGATCACGGCCTTCTCTCATAGCCCCCTCGGGACGGTCACGGGCTGATTGCCAGGTTAGCATTTCCATAACTCAAACGGTTTAGTATAGATACAAGATAAGACTTACGGGGATCAGCAATCTTGATACGGATAGGACGGCCCTGAAAAGAAGTGCCATCCAGAGTCAAAGCAGCCTTTAAGTCATCGACAGTCTTGAACTCAGCGTAGGCAAAGCCCTTGGGACGCTGGTTCTCACGGTCCTCGATGATGCGGACGGAGACAACTTCGCTGGGCTCGAAGAATTCGCCAACAGTCTCAACGGTAACGTCGTAGCTCAGGTTACCTAAGTGGGCAGTGTAGGGGGGCTTGTCGGGAAGCTCAGAAGGGCCCTGGTGGCGAGGAGCGTAGCCTAGAGGATAAAAAATCAAGGGTCAGATACTATGCGCAGTACGTGCAATTCAAACTGGCATAAGGATATATATTTTTGTTGTCAAAGGACAAGGGAAGGACTTACTGCTACGCTCAAAGCGATCACCTCCATACGAGTTGCTTCCGTAGCCAGAGTTATTACCGTAGGTACGGCGTTCAGTAACAGGAAGGGCTTGGGTGCCAGTCACTGTAATTTGCTTAGTTGAGTTCTAATATGCGGATAATTTGGGATGATATATACTTACTGATGTCATCTTCGACCTCATCGGCCCACGAACCTCCGAACGCTACTCAAAGTTGATTAGCATGATGCATGCTGACTTCGCATGTAGATGTACAGCTTGAAGAATACATATTTGATAGTTGGTTGCGGCGCAATGGCCTAACATGGGTCGGCGGCCTTATTTATGCGATAACTACAATCAAATGCACGTGAATACGGGATTGGACTTACAACTATCGTTCAGAAAGTCGCCTAGCGACATCTTCAGCTGTTCCTTCTTCTTGGGAGCTAGAGAAACAAAACCATGTTAGCAATCAATATTCTACTGTTCGATGTCCACGTCCGCAATAAGGTCATTGGGTTCCTAAATGGTGGGGTGGAACACCGGCTGTTTGATCCGATAGTCCAATGCTGTTGGTTCTCGGCGACGTTGTTTTTATTTCCTAGCCGTTTACGAATTGCTTAGCCGACAAGAAGAAGTTTTGCAGTAATAGTAACAGATCTTTCTTGCAGACATTGGACTCAGGCCGTCACAGGATATCTCTCGATCTGATCCCCGCCTTGATCACTCCTGTGGGCCCCTCTTTGTGTGGCGCTACTTCAAATTGCTATGCCAGGTAGACCAGAATATAGAAGGACAGCCAGCAGCCGATGGACAACAGCAGCGACGCATCACATGTGATTATGCGGCTGAGCGAGAAAAAAAGTCGCAGCAGGCGTCCTCAAGTGCTAGCATTATGTATAGCTGAGACCGATTCTATTGCAGATTGGCATCTCCGGTTTTTTTTTTCGAGGGGGAAATCGCATCGTCATCGTCGAATTTTGGTGTGGCCATGGCGTATGATTTTTTCCTAGTGTCACATATGCACACATAATTTCTACCGCTGGTAGATACCACATGGGCAAGACGAAGAGCAGCTAGACGAATAATAAACGGCTATATGATAGAGGCCATGACACTTGAAGAATCGACACGGCGATATTCGGTGGCCAGACGCATGCAAAATTCGAGATCGATATCGAGAGCGGGGAGCGAGAGCGAGCAGTGAGAAAGCCTTATGGTGGGATGAGCGAGCCACTGGCCATACATCATCCATCCGCTATATTTCGAGTGCTGGTCTGTACTTCTAGGGGTATGTTTCGCGCTGCAACCCGACTGGACATTCGAGTAGAGACTAGGAAATAAAAAGATGTCGTCGAGAATCGCATTGGAATCGGCGATACAGCCTCGTTCGGGAAAGGGTTCAATTCATACCCATGATTGCGGTGTTTTCGAATAAATGGGCAAAAGGTTGCTAATTCAGAAAAGAAGGTTGGAAAAAGAAGAAATTTGACGGCTTGTATTTTTTTTCACCGTAGCAGTCAGTCAGTCAGTAGTGGTGACCCAGTTGGCTAGAAGCAGACTTGCTTTGGCAGGCTGCTTTATTACATAGTAGGGGGAAGAGAGAATAAAGAGAGAAAAAAAAAAGAGGGCACTAACAATGACAGTCAGTTAGCTTGGGCTTATGCGCCTAGTTATGGAGATTTCTAGTAATAAATACAGCCAGCCAGCCGCTGTAGAACTCCGTATTGATCTGCTACCAACTTCCGCAATGAATTCTTTGCTACGCTTCACTAGCCTACATATCGCTAGTCACCGTCCCAATGCTACGCACCACTTACCAGATTGCCCTCAGCTTGATAGCGCTATGCATATATTGAGATGCTTGAAACCGCCACTCATGCCCTGCCCCCCCCCCCCCCCCCCCGGAGCTCTCTTGATAAGAATAGAGCAAACAATAGTGTTTCCTCTTCACCCCTCTGGCCGGCCTCGTGCAGGCCTCAACCAACCTCCAAGTCCATTGTTTATTCATATCCAGACCGACTAGCAGATGGGTCAACATTGTTTCCCATGATCTACATGCAAATGTACTGAAGCACAAGAAAAAAAAATCAAGAAAAATCCTGTCCATCAAGGCACCACCTGCTGCTTCAGTACTACAGAGCCGCGCCGGTCCCCAATAATAGATCCTTTCTTTCCTAATGCTCTTAGAAGAAATTTTCTAATTTTTTTTGGTTTCATTATTGTTACCATTACTGTTTCTCTAGCCAATTGACCAACCCACATCTGAAATCTGGTTGCTGGTTGCTGTTTCTCTATAGGGCTAGACCACTTTATACATAATTAACCATTATAAGCAGATTCGGCTTAGCTGCATCTAGCATTAAGCGCACAACAAGGCGGGGCTATTTTTGTGAGCCTAACTTGGCATCGTAGCGCCACACATTCACGTGTCTCAAATTTACAACTCCAGCCTTTGTTTCACACTCGCCGTGGCGTACATGTGGCGTCCTTTTTCAACCTCACTCACCTCATATGTAATGAAGCAAGTCAAGTACTAGGAAGGTCGGATAAGAAATTATGCCAGTGCTTTAGATCAAGCTAATTAGCCCAAAATCACGGATTCTACCCCTTTTCTACTGTCAATTCGAATCTGTTGAACTCATTATCTGAATATATAAATTGGCTCTGTACAGAATTCACAAGCTGCAGCAGCCATGGTAGACGCCAATGCCCAAAACAATGGCAGCCCTCAACCACCCCAGAAACTCGCTCCCCCGCGGTTCATCCCGCCGGCATTGAGTGAGACTGCGGGCCCAGCTCTCAAAACAGGAGCCGGTTTTGGTTAGTTTATCCGGCACCAACTTACAACATCATCAACAACCACAACCAACAATAATGCCTACCTGTGCCCCGATTTATGACCACACTGTCTTCGATCTTTAATTATGAACTAACTTTGCTTTCCTCCATTGTTATTTTCACTTAAATTAGGAGCTGCTGGTATTCTCTGTGGTGTACCGCTAGCTATTGCTAAGGATGCCCCTCCTGTGCTCTGGGGTCTTTCCATGGGCCTCCAGTGGTTTGTATTATCTACCACATTTGCTTGTATGTCTCCATTATCAAGTCAAAGTTTATTTCTGTATTCTAATACTATTCAGTCTCTCGAGGTATGACGGTCAAAGTCATGAATGGCAATGATAATTTAGATGATACTGGTCGTATACAAGCATCTTCCATTGCTGGATGCATCACTGGTGCTACAAGCGGTCTCACACGTGGGCCCCGTGCTATCTTGCCTAGTGCTATAATTGCAACACTAGGCAGCGCGATGGTACAAGACGGCGTCAATAGATACTATCGCAACAAGCCAGAAGGTAAACAAGAACGATGGCTGGAACGTATACTCAGTCACAAATGGAGTCCCATGACCAGAATTTCGGATGAACAGTATACCAATATCATGAACGAGAAGATCCTGAAGGTCGAGGCTGAGATTGCTCTCATCGATGATCGAATCAATGAAATCAAAGACTATATCAAAGCTAGAGATGCAGCAGCCGCTAATATTAACAACAGCTCAAAAAAAGGCACACAGTAAGCGCTGCCTTATGGATTTAATAGATATTCGACAATCAGGCGATTATATAAATGATAGCGTAGTGTAATATAGACATAATGTATATAACAAATGGACATTTGAGCATTATATGGCCTTATAATTACACAGACATAGACACATAAGGTCATAATTAAATATCACTCCTATAAACATTTGATATTGACGTTAACTATGTTCACTAAGTCATATGCATATCTGCCCCCTTCATTTAGTTCGGCGTCAGTCTATTCAATCCAAGGCCATTAAATAAATTCTTCTTGATTCCAAGGGACATCGCACTCGCTTTCTCCATAGTTGCCAAATCTTTAGAAACTTGTGACACGTTGTCCAAGCTGCTATCTGAGACGCCAAGGTATGATGATGCCGTCGACATAAGAACGAGATTCTTCTTGCTTGATGTATTAGCTTCACCAATCTTGACTGTTAAGTCCTTGATCGTCTGATTCACAAACGTCTCGTTGTCGTTGGCCGCTGAAAGTGTCTGCGCCCAGTACTTGGACCACAGTAAGTTGAGCAAGTTTGAGTCTAGCGTTGATTTGTAGTGCGTTACTTCCAAGCTATAGTACTGGCTAGCGTGTGCGCCGAAGTCTGCAACTTTGTGGGCGGGGATGTCACCGCCGCTGTTGGTATCAGTGTCACCGTTCTTGTTTTTGAGATCTCCATTATCACCACTTGCTTCGGGCGCTTCTGGGAGCGTACGGAACGCGCCAATGTCAACTTTTCCGGATGACATAGTCCGGTGGGGGTCGATAACAATAGCCAGGAACGGGTCATTGAACTGCTGCTGTAGCTTCTGCGTCCCAACATCGATACCACTCAACCAACAGCCATAGCCAGGGTGTGAATGATACCACCCAATGACGTTTTCTTCGCGACCATTCTCACGGCACATCTTGAGATATTGAACAAGATATTCGTTGGCCTCGTCTTGGGCATTGACGCGAGTTTCTGTTCCTTCGACGGGAAGCGGAAAAGCATCAGTTACAACAAAGGTATCTCCCGAAACGTACCCTTGCATGCAGCCCATGACTTCGTTATCGCCGCCCGACTGCGCATGGGTCACCATCTTTATCATAGCAACAGCACTCACACGTGCTTTTTGAAAGTATCGCGCAGCGTTCTTCCATGGGCGGCCATCGGTTTCCCTTCGCACGACTGGTGCATCATAGTTGTATAGGGCGTCTAAAGTTGGGTCAACTAGCTTCACGTTATTCCCGTGTTCTATAACGACAACATGTATATGATGTTAGTGGTGTGCAATATTTCGATTATTTATCATCTTCGAGATTATAGGGCCGTCAACGTACGCCAGTCTATAAATGCATTATCCATATCTGCGACTTGAGATAATATAGGTTGAATATGTCCCAAAGAGCGTGTTCACGTTTCTATACGTGATATATCTAGACGTCACCAATGTCGTGTAGACTCTATTGTCGCACAAAACTTTTGTCCGTAAAACGTGCAACGATATGGCCTTGTTAGATTGTGTTTTGTATTGTTGCAGTAGGGATAAATGAAAGACAATGTGCTATGAGAGCAGCTTCCTGTAGGTGATATCTAGTTGTATTGAGTAACGGCCTGGACTAGTTTTGCATTTTCGATGGTAGTTGATGATTATTAAAGTTTGGGAACCACTTGTAGTAGCTTCTTATATCTGTATAGACAGCAACCAGGCAGGTAGCTAAGCTTGTTAAATACTAGCCTTCCTTATCATTGTTATCGATAGCCGATAAATATGACCCTAGTCGTGGGGAGAGTGCCCCGCAATCGCTAATATTTAACCCTATTGTAGTTCCACCCACGATTCCGGTTCTGAATACCCGGACAAGCTGTCACAATAGCTACCTGTAAGCCAGCTACTCAAGCTTCTAACATACTAAGCATGTAAATTCCCAAGTCCCCATAAGGCCTATTGTATGCTTTAACTTAACTAACCATATCTCTAAAATCCCTAAATCAATAATACCGGAAAACATGGAAAAAACGTAGGAAATTAATGCAAAAACCTAGCAAAATAGGCGATAGAGTAGGAAAATATGAAAACCAAAAAGAGCATAATAAAAAAGAAAAGAGAAAGAAAAAGAAATGTAACAATGCGACTAATAGTAGACCAGCGGAACTCTTGTTGTCCAATCCATCCCTTAGATAATTGGCAGTGCAGACTCAAATGATCTCGGGTCTTGTGTTTCTTGAACTCGGTTTAGTAAGTTAGTATGCAGCTGTGCCTTTCTTTAGCGGTTGGCAGCAGCACGTTCTTTATCTGGCTTTTGATATATCTCAAGTCTACCTGACTCATGGAGAAGACCATATGACTACAGGGTTGTTTACCTTGACAAGCCATTATGGGTCTTTATCTAGCACGTGCTCATCACCATTATACATATTGGTGTAGGTTTGTAGTTTATGCCTCTCCGAATCTGCTAATCCTGTAACTAGGTAAATTTGATAACATGTGGTATAACCAATAGTTTGACAGCAGCTTACAATGTTCATGATCTACAGAACTAACCCCTCCCCCTTTACGCTATTCCCAAACGATATTCAACATAATGAGCCGAGCTACGTGCTATCCTGAATAAGAAGCTTATAACGCCATATTCCTACTATGAAAAATTTGGCAGTATATATGATATGATATCCCGCTTCAATCCATGAAATCAGGAGGGTATAATCTGTAGGTAGATAAGCCTAATGGTTAGCTAAGATGGTAGCCTATAACGGTATGTGATTTTCAAGTAAATGGACCTTCGACACTTCATAATTCAAACTAGTATTGAACTATGTGATACTACTGATATTCATTGATGTACATGATAACATGAGACGTGCAACTTATTGGTGTGTGTAGTGGTTTTCTTCATTAGTATTGAAAAAGAAAGAGTAGTAATATTGATAAGACTAGCGACCTTTTTTGTTCCAAAAGTCATCCAAATGTGAATTTTGTTTCCCTCCAACTATATCCAGGGTTGCATATCCGTCATTCGTTAAAAGTTGCGATTAAAAAAAAAAATAAGAAAAAGGCCAAGCTGACGTTGAGTCAAGCTGACATGTGAAAAATTTTTGAAGCGTAAAGATAAAAATAAATTAAGTACAACACAAAGGAAATAATACATGAAAGCAGTAGAACTTAATGGGGTATATCATGCCTTTAGGGCAGAGTAAGCAAGATGGTGATGTAAGCGTACGCGCTAATACACACAGTTAGGGCCAAGCCGATAACGCCAGCGGAAAATAAAAAAAGATAAAGGAAATAAGAAAAAATAATGACGTCCTGATTGATAGCAAGACAATGTATCATCTGTCAAGCCCAAGACGCTAAAGAGAGCTATCCCGAGAGTTCATAGGCTCCTCGCCGTCGATGCTGCTAGCACGGCTGCTGGTAGAACTGCCAGAGGCGCTATCACTATCGCTCTCGGAAGCTCCGCTGCTGGAAGAAGTAACAGAGTGGTATCCCGAAGCAAAGGCGTCCATCTCCTCCAGCTCGGTGTAGCTTATAGGAGGCAGATCCATTAGCTTTGGATATGTTGGCGGGCTGGCTGGCACATCTTGGTACATGGGTGGAGCCTCGTTATCCCAAGAGATGCCCATGCCGGGCGACTCGGTGAGGAAGACGGGATAGCGCATACGCAGGATGCGGCCAGTACCGGTGTGAGTAATGAGTTCAGGATGGTTCATGGGCGCCCACTCGCGCGAGACGACCAGTTCGACCATGAGGCAGTGAGTAATCTCGATGCCCTCGGCCTTGACATCGCTAGCATATCGTACGGGGCCATGGCTGTAGTTCTTGGGTTGTAGAACGCCATATTCGAACTCAAAGTCGACGCGGCCGTTCTCGGCGCTGTGATCGGCCTTCCAGCCCTCGGTCATGTTCTTCTGGCCTAGGACACGAGTGTCAAAGCGCGGTACCGAGTGCTTGATGGAATCAGTTTCAGAGCCGACAGGCGCGTGCTTCTCGCAGGCGTGGGACACAGTCTTGATATTCTCCTCTAGGCGCCAGGTAGCCCTGCGTAACCTCCAGAACTCGAGCGTTTGGGTAGCTTCGTTCCGCACAGTCACACCTTCCAGGCGAAGCGACAAGGTGTTAGTTGCCGTCGGGTAGATGTACTGGCAGTAGTTAGCCTCGGCCTTTATATCAGTAGGCGGAAAAACACGCAGTGAGCGGTGTGGGTGCTCGGGGCGAATCAGCGATCGCTTGACGTCTAGACTGTGTTCGAACTTGATGGGAGCAGTGTTGATGGAGGGCGAGGCTTGGGCGCGCGAGACGATGGCTTCTGCTTTCAAATCGTAGGTGATCTTGACAAGAGGGGCGTTGGTGGTGGCAGGAAGGCTGCCTTCAATGAGAATAGAAAAGGGGAACTCGTGAACACCTATAAAAAGCCAATTGGATAGTTGGTTAGCAACTTGCTTTATATGTGTGTAGATTAGGGTAGTTGCTAGAAAACGAGGCAAACAAAGAACGTCATTTCCTATAAAAAGACACTTACCTTGTGATAATGTCTTGCGCTCATTGAAGAATGTCCAGCGCTTGAGCTCGGTAATGGTGCTCGCGCAGTCGGTACAGTGGCTATGATAGGGCTTCTTCTGGGTGATAGTGAGGTTGAAGTAGGCCTCGAAGCTGTCCATATCCAGCGACGCCTCGCGCACATTCAGGTGTAGCAGGCCAGATACGAGAGCGCCGGTGCTATTCTCAGCGTTTCCATACAGCACTGCTGGGGGCGACTCTATCGTCCAGTCCAGAGCAGCGGCTGAGGTTTCGCTGCTAGTGCTACGAGATACGCGGGGGAAGGTAAAAGAGATGCGGTTCTTTTTGGTGGGCGAGCTGGCTCGTGAATGCGGATGATTGTAAGCTAGTGACGAAGCATTACTAGTCTGGTGGCCGCAGCTCTCTGGCGCAGTCGACTCGGGGATGTCGCTCATAGTGACTGAGTCGGTCGAAGCGTTGGAGGAGGCATATGAAGCCTGACGCTCGCGGGTGTTGGCCGTGACGGGCAGAGTCTGTTGCGGTTTCTGCAGCTGGAGCTGTAGGCCGCGGGCCTTGGCGGAGAGGCACTCTGTTGAGGAGCGGAAAAAGTTACTGACGCGGTGAGGCATCATAGTATGCATGTTGGGCAACTTCTATATGTGTGTGTTTAGGTAAGAGCAGGAGATGATGTAAAAGCGGCAGGCGCAAACACAGGACTGTGTAAGTGGTGGCTAGTGCTCTTGATATAAAAGATGCAGCAGACAAAGCGTTGGACAAAGTTGTATATATGCTGACGAGCAGTCAATGGTTGAACGAAGAGACGCAACAATTCGGCAATGGTAGTGTGAATAATATGAACTATAAGTTTAGAACAGAGAGCTATCCGGGTGCCGGAGGTCAAGACGGCCGTCGGGTCTTATAAGAGGAACAGTCTCAAACTTACTTATTTGGGCCCTTAACAAACAGCTAAAATTCAAGCCGCTAGAATCCGCGGTCTGGATGAACTTTGCAGGGGGGGCGTGCAATTAGAAAAACAGCTGAGTTTTCCTTTTACCGGGTGTGTGAATTGTTTTGGATTTTTAGGCTTCTCTCTTTTTTTTTTTTTTCTCTTTCTTTTTTAGGTCATGATCCTTATTCTATATACGCTTCTGTTTTATAGCTGCCAGGCTAGGAGGTTGTGGATACAATGCCGGTTTATACTCCTATGTATGTTTCTGCCACTGCTAGTGGACACTCAGTGCCGCAAAAGCTCCCCGGAAAACCGAGGCGAAGGCGCAAAAAGGCGACGAAAATTCTTGCCAGAGTTTTCTTAGTGCTACAGGAGGTGGAGCAGCCCATAGACACCTAGAAGGATAAAGAAACACAGGGCATATCAAGGGGGGCGTGGCCTAAACAGGTGTGTTTGTCTTCTGTGTAAAAGGGTTTGTAGCATATGAGTTATGCGTCCGTCCACAGCGGCTTCAACAGCAAGCTTAGAGTCATAGCAAATAGAACTTCGTCCCGCGAGCACACGCCGAAATTTTCAGTTGCTTGTTGTTTCTCTGTTTCTTTTAAAAGCCCGCCTTACACCCCCGTATGATAGCGGCCACACCCTCCGCCAAGCTAACTATCGAAGAACGTGAGCCAAAGGAAGGGTAAATTTAATCCTCGGCATATGGCCTGCTAAGCACGACAAATTTGGTGCGATGGTGAGTCTCGTGATGACCTACTTTTTTTCTAGGTCTCTTGCGTGTTGCTCTGCGTGACTGGTTCCTATTGGCTAATGAGAACCGGGCTAGATCAAGTTTTCATTGTTGTTGGTTGTAGTTGTAGTTTCTTAAGTGCTCTCTATACACCCCTTTTCATGACAAGAATGTGAAAGAGAACAAAATGATTATGTTCTGCTATATGTGCCCAAGACTGGAAAATACCTGCAGAGTCTGAACATAATCTCATCCTGCGCCATATTCAAAGCATTGGCGAAAGAAGCTAATAGCTAATAAGAAGAAAGTCATATCACGCGCTTTTCTCACAATACAAGATTGCCTGCGTTATTGGGTTGAAGAGTCATGCTCTAGGCCGCGTACGTGCAAGTCCCCCGTGTTAGTCATTTCAACCCAAGCCGGTCGACTCAGCACTATAAGCCACTAGCTACAGTGATGCTTTCAGTGGCCGGCAAAGACATTAGTGGTTTGACTGAGCCCTACACGACAACGATCACCTCGACAAAGAACCCTACTGGCTCAGTAAAAACCTCCTGTGGGCGACATAACTTGGTCCGCTCTTCCATGGTGCTTCAATGTGGCGCCTTGAGGGAATCTCTAAACAACCCACTGCTGACCTAAGTCACTGAAACAGGCCTGGTCTAGAAGCTCTAGCACAGAGTGAGGCGAAAGGAAAATTGTGAAAGAAAAAGAAAAATAGCACAAGATGAATGCCTCAAGGGTGCACAGGTCAAACTAGCGAGCGGCTTTGGATAACAAAAAGACTCCGTAGCACGCCAACATAGCCCGAGGAAATCGTAACAAAGATTGAAAGGTGAACAATGCACAATATCATAGCAAAGCGTTACTACAAAATTAAATCAAAAGCAATATTGTAAAGTTACCGCCGTCGATCAAATAGGCTATTCAACAAACAACATCAGACAGTATGTATCTTCACAGGGCAGTGAGATTCTTACAAAGAAAGTTAGTTGGGGAAAAAAGAGGAAATAAAATATTCTCTTAGTGAGGATTCAGTGACGTCAAGAAAGAAAACTCTAGAATCTCTTTTTTTGCTAGGTTTCGGATAATTCTTGAAAATATGCTGAGTGTTCAATACCACGCCAGCGTTGAAACGCAAATTTCTACAAAACTGCGTTTTCTTGCTGCAACTGATGATCTGAGAGATACACTTAGTTACTGCTAACAACTAATCGACGATACGATATCTTATATGTATCAACAGAATTGCGGGCTCAGGAGACATAGCATCTTGCATCATGGGCCGCTTAGTAGTCAGTTGATTTTTTAAACTATTTCTCAAGGCGCCATGCATAGCCCTAGGCAAATGTTTCTGGATGAAGCAAAAAATACATGGTCGTTTATTGCCTCTTTTGGAAGAATATCTCTATCTTTTTTGTTATTATCTTGTTAGTGTGTCAGTGCTTGGCACTGCCAAATGCACACAATACTATCTATGTTGGGTTCAGGTGAGCTACCTATTATGCCACTTTCTGTTTGTTTGCATCATATAGGCCTCTTTTTTTTTTATATATACTCACAGGCTTCATAATACTCTAAACACTAGACTAGTTGATAGCAACTAATACGTACATGTAATATGTTCTCCAACCGTGGACCTCTCTATAGAATAGTCGGCTGATATAAAGATTGAAGGTCTCATGACGCCTAACTGAGACCGTCCTTGGAAAAACTAAAACAGAAAAAAACGCTTACGATATTCATCTTCTCCAAGAACACCCAACTGCATCATGTTGACCGGAGTTATATCCGCCTCTCCTTGGAGAAAGTATTAATCCCATAGTATGTTTTGAGCTCAGCAGCCAAGATCAGGGGCCCCTCACTTTGTTGACTCGCTGCAGGCTTTTTTGCTGTTTCTTTCCCTCTTTAGACCCTTCCCTCCAATGCTACGCTGTCTTTGCCTAATGGAAACAAAATAGACTTGCAAAGCTTTGAACAAAGTATACGCCCCCTCCTTCTCGCATCCATCCTCCTTTTTCAGGCCAATCTGGCGACCTTTTCATGTCAAAAAGAAAAACATTGTTGACAGAAAATAACCAAAGGACATACATACTATGTAGCTCGTAAGCTTTCTTTCGTAGGCAGGGTTACTTCAAGCTTGTTGCAGGTTATATTGCGATTCCTCCCTGCGATTGCCGCCCCTCCACCGTCCTCGCTAAGCTATTGTCACTTATTGGCAAAAACGTATAGCTAAGCTTCGTGTTTCGGGCGTTTAAAGTTGTCTGTTATTTCATCAATACGCATTTGATCATCCTAAAGGGAGCAACACTTAGCTCTGACCCACATCCTTCATAGTGACTCCCCGCGACAAACGTGCTTTGCGTGTTGGATGAGACTTTTCATGTGATACCACTAGAAACATGCATATGAAGCCATGGCTTGTTTGGCCAGCCGTCGAGCTTCATACAGCGCATTGTAATGTGTAGTGGGAAGATAAAACTGCGACCTACATAACCCATCAAACTGCTACGCCCGATTCTTCGATCATTAACTAGACAGACGAGCTATTTTGCATGGTACAGCATACTTTGGAGTGATTATGTGTCCCATATGCCGTGATTATGTGAGGATATGCTCTTTGCTTTGAGCGCGATATTATCATATTGAACGTATTCTATACGGTGAATAATGTGCTGTGCTTGATATTGCATATCACACACCACTGGTCAGTGTTTACCGTCGTAGTACTTATTCTAGGTAATAGTTAATGGTAATACTACCGTAACCTTCGATAGGAGTGACAGAAGGTGGTAATACACCTAGTCTCTGCTGCTACTAACTTTCTGGTGGTAGAAGACGCCGTAGTAGTACGACTCTGGGGCTGGTCATAGAAAAGAAGCTAACACAAAACAACAGTAACAATAGTTAATGACTAGGCAGCTATATGTCTTGATATTGCGCCTATACTAGTATATAAAAGTAAAGTGATGCTATATAGATCACATTCCTATATGCGCCTTGGCAGACTCTGATAGTCACTGCTGAACGGCGGCAATACATTAAGTGCAATAAACGGACGCACGGTTGGACAGCTGTTACAACGCCGTGTGCTTTCTGTTCTTTGCTTTGTCTGACGTGGATGCGTGTCTTGGGGATCGGCGCCAATATGAACCCTTGTCTCACCGCGATAGGGACCGACCAGCGAAATGCGATGTTCCATCCCGGCGATTAGCAGTGTGGCATCAGAATGGTGATCTCTTTCGGCCTGGGTTGTCTTTCATCTGCAGCAGTAGCAGTAGCAGAAGAAGAGATAAGGAATGAGAAAGGAAGAACGAGAACAAGGCCTAACAGACGCTTTGTTCCATCTCGTTTCTGGTGCATTGTGTAGCGATGCCATGCTTTTGTGCTCACTCACTTTCATAGATTCTAGAACCTGTTCTACCTACTGTCATCATGTTAGTATCACCTTGTCCTGTCTCGGAATGCGCTATCAAGCTGTTTAACCGCAACTTCCGCCAAGGCTCTGTTGATCTGTCATCATCTCCTAGGTTAGAGACGCCGCTCGCTAATTATACTGGTGTCTTGGCTGCTGTCCGCGTATATCATATCACCTAAGCAAGCACGTACTACCATATATCAGTGATATACGATTTGCAAGCTTTTTGGTGCGCTATTTGCACCTACCTAGAGCTAGACATGAAGCCTCTGGTCTTTATGTTCTATATTTTTTGGGAAAAATCTACAGTTCATGTCAGTCCGGCATCTAGCTATGCAATCTGCGTCCCGCCTCAGCTGCATTTGTAGTAGTACTGCTACGTACATGTTATTACTAGCAAGGAAGTTTTCTCCACTATTGTGCATTCCAGACATGTCCATGACTCTTCATGATATTGAGCCTTTTTGCGTTTAATATTTTTCTTTGCTTTCGTTTATGTAAATGTACCGACTAAATCTGGGGCCACTTTGTAGGCCCGAGAACAGTAGGAGGAAGATACACTCATACATCGTGACCTAACCGCCTAAAGAATGTTGCGGTGAACAAATTCAAGCAGAAGGTATGGGAAGAATTGAACAACGCCACAAAGTAATACTATTGTATAGTACCGGCTCTCCTCTTCTTAATCTACATGTTAGCACTCTAGGCTTCTGGCCAACAACCGGCTCAAGCTTCATGAGTGTTCCATGTTCGCCTAATTAAAGATGTGGAACAGTATCATGTCTGGATCACATATTGTGGCCCAAGGCATGTCTAGACAGCAGCAGACATCAACAAAAGAAAAGACAGCAGAGACAAAGAGACAGAAACACACAAGTTCACTAGAAAATGTGACACGCCCATAGATCGACCCACATGACTTTGGCGCGATGTCCATTGTGTATGGGGTTATTTTTTTTTTAATTATTAATCGTGTATGGGGTTATGTTTAGGGTAGTATTTTTCTATGTACTACTATAGTTACATGTGAAAACCCCCCCCCCCCCCCAAAAAAAAAAAGAAAAAAAGACCATCTGTCTGGTAGCTTTTTGGACCCCCTTTGATAATCTCTGTTGATTTTCGAAGCTGAAGATGGAGAGGGTACTAACATTCTCATAGCATTTACACTGTAAATTTAGTGGGTCTTCCGTGAGACACACTACTGAGTACAAAGCCTATGGTAAAGACATACCCATGAGACCATAGTAATTAACTATCTATCTCTCCATGCTCACATCTAATCACCACGACATAAGTGCTATTCACAAACCTGAAGTTTGGCTCCCTACTTGTATTCATTGTATAACAAAGACCGGGGCATTGGCCGTTCCATCAGCCACTTTAATTGTACATTATCTGTATATGCCGATGGCGCTGAATAGAAAAATAAAAACAAGAAGTACTCCCTTACAGCACAGCCCTAGAATGCCAGCCATGACACTCATATAGCGGCCAAGCCAAACAGAAAGCCAATGTCATGCATGACCTTCTCAATAATCAGTCCAACAGACATACAACTAATGTACTGGCTGGCTTCAAAACAGATAGCTCAGCTGGATGGCCAAACTAGATCAGGACAGGAAGTTGACTTGCTAAACCCACTTATTATCTTGTAGACATGGGCGTAATATGGTATTACGCAACATGTTTTTATTGAAGTTTAAGCTAACAAGAAATTACCAACTTGAACGAAAAAAACTCTTGGTTTAGACATAGCAACTACCGAAGCTGAGGATTTTGCTACAAGTGATCAAATGAAAGGCCACAAAAACACCACCTGTCAAAACTAGCAATAATAACAGAAAACCTCCCAATTTTTCTTCAAAGTATGTCTACCTTGTGATCTTTGCTGGGGCAGAGTTTTTTTTGAGGGTCAGAGCTTTATTCAGGAGACGAAGGAAAATAAAGCATTGGTGAAAAAGTGAGAAAACTCAATAATCTCAACGTTATCAAAATATACTATTACTAGCTTCTAACTGGTTGAAAAAACCAGTGTCATATTCTGAATCTAGTCGCCTGCGGGAAAGAATTTCACTATGTGATAGTTGATGCCAACACCGATATTTTCGTGTGAAATGGCGACACTGGGACCCATACTCCGTTATATGTTTTCTTCATCTTCCCATCTTATGTGATTGTTGGATCATAGTACGTTAGGTTTTCGGTCCCTCCATTTCAACCCCGATTATCAGTACCAACCTAGTGTCAAAACTTTGTTTTCTCCTCAGTCAAGATATTGAACGCTGCATCTCATTTGCCACTTTGGGGCTAGAAACCTTGCTATTATGCCTCTCTATAACACTCACATACGCCTCACGATATTGTTAAATTGTAGGGTTGTTATGAACAGACAAAGTCAGGCTTTTCTTTGAATTAGTGCCGGCAATACTGGTGCTAAACAAAGTAGCGTGCATGTTAGGATCTTCTTCGGCATGGGCGTGTGCCTTGGAATGAACATGGCCAGACTTTGAAATATGGTTGGCTAGTTTGTTGTTATAGCTATTAGTTGTTAGTAAACTACACGCCCTTGACAACTTTACCGACATTAGAACGACATTTTTTTCTAATTCCAACAATGATTTACGTAGTCCTTGAAACAGATTTGTTCATAGTATGTTGTTACATAGCATAGGATCATGTACACAATGTCCAAATTAGACAGTTACTTCCGAGGATAACGCGTATGTATTCCATTGTCCGGTTGTTTCCATCGCCTTTTCTTCAATCACAGGCAAACAAACAAAATACGGTAATAGCAAGACATTATATGGAGTGGTTACTTTTCCCTGTCCAACCTCCTGACAGCTTCCTGAAACCTTTTTTTTTCTTATATGCTGGAAAGTACTCGAGTCTGTGATAAGAACATTTTGGACAACATGTTATCTCTCGTCTCCAAAAGGCGAGGTCTCAATGAGTGACGGCGCTACGAACAAAGACCGCGGGTACGTGAAGTCACGAAATGCATGTCGCCAAAGTTCATTGGTGATACATACTTATCGCTCGTTGTAACAGCTTGCACTACTACTGTAGAAGCAAGGCGTAACTAGTATGCTCTCCAGTATATATGGACATATATATCTAAGAGTATGCAACTTGCCGTCAATATAGGCTAATATCAAGACATTGAGGCTGCACTACACATTTCAATATATCACGTATGAAGTATACATGCTTACTTGCATCGGGATATATTAACTGCCGCCTGCCGAGATACCGCAGCAAAGCCCGGCCACCCTTACTGCTATACGGCTATACAGAAATATATAGACAGACAAACCCTGTAAAGCTACTCTTCTCTCTCATTTCACAGAAACAGAAAGGCGTGTTTCTCGCCCAGTTTTTTCCTGACCTTTCAATAGACGGCCAGGAAATGGTAGCGTGCATGCGAGGCGTGTTATTATATTGCAAAGTATTGAACACGCGCCAAAATGTTAAGAGGTTATACCTTCTCGAAAGTGGTAAGGAAAAGAGCTAAGAGAAAAAAATCTAGCTTAAGCAAAGCTTAGACCAGGCACTAGAACATTTATGCATTTTTCTTTCCCTTCGCCGGTGTTCCTTTGTCTAGATTTGCCTCTTGCTGGGAAACGATGAAGGGGTTCACTGGTTTTGGCGTAGTACGGGAATTTTGGTTGTTGACAAAGCTCGAGAAAACGAGATGCACGAATCCCCACTTAACCGTTGCCTTGGGCAAGTTTTCGCTATTGGAGCATTTCAGCTCGAGTGGATGGAGGACAATTCCACTTTATTTTATTTCTTCATCCATCATGATATCAAATTTATGGAGACTGAAAATCAAAATTTTTCAATTACGAAAAAAAAAAAAGCTGGAGGAAATATGGTCCAGGCCTAAGGTTCCTTCCTAAAGCAGACCACTAGCATCACAGCGGCATCTCTTAGGATCATGGATATAAAAAATTGATAGATTCCTCTGGCGTCTATTCTGGCATTGTTGTTCCGCGACTATCCAGAATTTGTTTTCACGTGTACGTAACAGTTAGCGTATGTAGTGATTGATGCAACCCAGCATAATTCGCCACCTATATTGTTTTAATCGCGTCCAGTCTTTTCTATATAAAGAATCTGTTAAACGCTGGTATATCAAGTGCAAATCAGCACCCGGTGGACTTCAGAAACATCGAGTGCTTTCCATTTTGCGTCCGATATGCATCCCCCCCCCCCTCTCCGGACTCTAACGGACTCTGAGGATAGAAGTACCTGCCAAATCACATCATTTTCCGAATAGAACCTGATAGAAGATATTGTTGCTAAAATTGCCTTCACTTTAGGGCGACAGGCTAGCTGCTATACATAGATTCATTATCCTTTGTTGAGAAGGCTAGAAATACACATTTTACACAAAAAGTATGTACATATCAAAAATCTACGACGGCCGGCTCCGGGCTAGGGTTTGAAGATGAACAATACTGAGGCTCTGCAAGATAGTCGTTATTTGAGATGATCAGACTTTTTTCTCATTCTTAGAAGAAAAATTAAAAATCCCCTTTCCTTTAAATGCCAACACTTTAGTTGGTGAATAACCTAATACTAGTAGCCACGAAGCAAATGAAAATTTTACTCATTACTAGATTAGGTATCAACTACGACGAGAGAAGCTATTGATTCCATAGTCTTGAGAGTATGTTCTTTTCTTTTATACATCTAATTGTCGTCGAGATCAAAAGCAGATTCACTCTACTGGAAAGACTCGTATCCAAGCCATGCAAACACGCTATACTTTTGTTCAATTCGTAAAGTCTACTGGCCAAAATTAAAGTCACACAAATAGAGTGAGGTATGCAGATTTGAGAACCTAGGCCAAAGTGCACATACTCTAGAACACACTGTTCTGTGCCGCTGCTGAAGGTCTAGGCTGGCTGAATATGGATAACTACAGATGAGGTGTGTGTTAATCCGTTTTATAATTTCGTAAAGCCATCTTCCTCGCCATCCATACCATACGATCAACATATAGTAACCTCCAGTGTTACTGCGTATGGTAATTTGCAAAGCTGCAGGCGGGCGAGATCAGAATGGTATAATAGATCAAAGAAAATTATGGAGGTATGAGCTCGTTTACTGCATTCTTATCTCTTTTCCCGAAAAGCACGGCTAGATATTTTTGCAGTCACGATAGTTCATCTGCGTGCATTGCAAGCAAGCCTCGTCAAGCGGGCCGGCTTGCATCGCTTCTGATCTTTACTCCTTTTAATCAAATCCGAATTTGCATTGCCTAATCTTTGCTCGTGCCATCTCTCGTCACCTCATCCGACCCAGCCATCACTAACCAGTTTACTCCGTCATGTGCCACGATGAGTTCATTCGCCATTCTCCTTTCAATTGACGCCCTTCTTTAAAACTGAGTTGTCATCGAGTAACACTTACGTAAACACCACAACCCTGCATGCTTAGCTCTCATTATGTTTTCCCTTTAATTATCGTAATAAATGAACGAATACGCGGAATATGGATATTTGCTTTCAAGTCCGGCACCACACACCCCCTTCCTTTTTCATCTGCTACATATAATCAGCTAGAGACGCATATCCCATTTCGTCCTTAGATTCGTACCTCGAAAATGCGGCAAAACACCCTCGTAGTATCGATCTGAACCGGACCTTCCACCTATCAAAGGTCAGGCCGTTTCCACAAATAGTCGACTTATGGCATGTTATTTTCTACTCTATGAAGAACTTAATGCGATTTCTGTTGCTGCTGCTGCTGCCGCCGCCATGATGTTGCAGTCGGCATGAGCCTCATGCAAATCGATTCCAAGTCTGGCTTTCATGGGAACCAGCACGTTTGCATGTACTCCTGGATCTGAGGCATGGGTTGGGTGCCCAATGCCTCTCAAGAAGTTCATGTTACCTCTCTTACGTATCTAGAACTCCAGCCAGTCCTTAAAGACCAAAAGTATCAAGTTACACATTAAAGAAGGGGGGTCATGGTCTAGGCTTCGTAAAAAGCATTATCCAAAACATAAGAAGCTACAAGTCTTACCTCGATAGTCAGTCCATGGTAGCTGTAGAGGCTCTGTAGAAAGAGGCTCCGCAAGCGTGATTTGCATTGAGTCAATGGCTTTGTAGTATGGTAGTTTCTATAGTTGTATCTTTAACTTTTTTTCAGAGTGAATGAAGCCTGGAGCAACATAGAGGGATGTAATGTATTATATTTGATGCCATAGGATTTCTAGCTTGAATACAAAGGCGGCCGAATACACATCATTGAAATTGTGGCTATATATATTCAACATCTACTAGAAGGCTACCCGCAAGCCAGCTA